>ML120602.1:38419-51442 GCA_003788595.2 Choiromyces venosus 120613-1
TCCTCCTATTAACGCCTGGAACTGTTCTTCCGTGAGGGTTATTGTCCCTGCTGGTGGCTGTGGTCCTGGGCCTGGCACTTGCCCCGCTCCCTGTGCTGCTCCTGTTCCTGACATTCTTTCTTCTTCTTCCTCGCTTGAAGAAGACTCGTTCGGTGGTGTTCTATCCTTGGGTGTATTCGGGCTTGGTGTCCTTCCTCTTTCCGACGATGTTCTCTCAAGTTCTGCTGCTACTTCTGGAAGGTTTAAGGACTGGTCCTCGTATTCAAAATCCGTTTTGTTGTTGGGTGTTGCTTAGAGACGCAAGCAAATGTTAGGATTGCCTGTACAATCACTGCTATTATATAACCATGCAACAGGCAACAATGATAAATGACTATTATCGTATTGTACTGGAAGGGGATAAATACTCAGAGTGATATTTATTCTTTACTTAATCTTCCTAAGACTAAGTTCGTATCTTTTACTTAGTCTTCCTAAGACTAAGTTCTCGTATTTGTATTAGTCTTCCTAAGACTAAATTCTCGTAATTGCACTTATAAGTAAAGAGAGTAAAAGTGTTTTATATTCATAAAGTCGTAAAGTTATATCTAGGAAATAACTTAGGTGGTTGCGTGAAGAACTAACTACTACGTCGTATCCTCCTCCTTATATAGTCCTTCTCCCAACCCACTTACAAATCAATAACTGTTTATGAGTCACAACTGTGACTCATATATTCACGCAACATAATAACCACATGACCATAAATTGGTCATGTGCGAAACTCACATGACTTCTAAATAAGTCATGTGCGCAAAATCAACTAATAACTTCAAACAAGTTATTGCACAATTAAATCAAATATAATAACTATGACTCACAAGTGCGAGTCATGTGTGAAACTCACATGACCTAATTGGTCATGTGTGCGAAAACATTACAAACCTATGACCTCATAATTATGAGTCATGTGAAAACCCTTTTCCGCCCTAGGTTTGTAACACACCGCAACACAGCTAATGCATGTAGGGTTAGTGCAGCTCCCTTCACTTATCATTTCGAGATGATCCTTAGATAAAAGTTTGACAATATCAAAGTTTATACACCCCAGTATTATTGGGGTAGCCCAACAGTGGATAATGCAGGTTGGCCTAGGCGGTATCTTTCTTGAGGTAAAGTAAAACAAAATGAAGTAAAATAAAAATGAAGATTGTCAAGGTAAGCTCAGAAAGTTGCATTGGTAATAAGTTCTCCAAGAGTAAATAATAAATATATTAATAAGATCTCTTCTCCATTGCTTGATGTTTGTAATAGTTGGGAGTACCTTGATATTTACATTCCACATCTCGGTTATCGCGGGCTACAATCAACTCCCATACTATTTAAGTACCTCTGTCAAAAACCTCGTATGTTTCCTGAGTGCGAACACTTCTGACCCTGAGAATATTGTGCCTTGCTTAGCTTCGATTTCTTCAAACTCCTATTTGTTTCTGAGGGTGCAAACACTCCACCAGTAGGTAGTCTTCAATCTCTCTGCTATATGAACTTTATTTGAGTATGCCACCCTAATAGGAACTATGCCAATTTTTCTGCCCCAAACTATAAAGTGATCAGCTTTAATGAATGAGCGCGGCTATTGTGTTGCATTTTTATGCATCGCAACGCCCATCGGACATGAAGGACTTTTGGCCCTGAATCAAGCCAATAGCTCATCAGGTGAAAACCTCTGATACCAATTCTTGAGCAGACCCTCTTGGGGTACCACATCTTTCAAAGCAAGAGGCTCAGCTTTATGGCTACCCTTTGGTGCCATAGGCTCACAATGTTCGGTCACTAACGGTTTCTTCCCAAATTGTCCCATCACTTATCAGCCACAATATTTAACTACTAATATACAGAATAATAGCATGCTCAAAACTTAACCAAATTCCTTCGAGTCACTTCTCATGAGTTGCCAAAGATGCTCTCTCATATAACCTATAGACAACATCCGGTCAGACGTATGGCGACGACATATATGGTATTATGCTGAAGGTGCCATTTATTGTTGCTAAGGTGTTGGGACGCAACTCGGCAGTAATATCACGATGATGCCCAGTCCCTACATGGGGGCTGCAGGGGTATGGTAGAAATAATCCTGAGTAAAGGGAGGGTAACTTGGGCCCTTTTTTCTATATGCCTAACACCCAGATTGCGATGCCATTTGAGAAGTGTTCTATGCTTCACTTTCACTGTTGCTTGGTTGGCTTTAACTTTTTGAGTTTGAAGAATGTAGGCATTTCTTTCTAGTCATGCAATGCTGTATACTTTCTTCCCATACCTAATACTAACTGAGTCTCTAGTTGGTACCCTGAAGCTGACTATTCCTCCTGCTGCTTGGATACACCAGATGCATACAAGGCTACTTCCTCCCATGTCAGGGATGTAAAGTACTTTCTTGAGTACTACTCGATTGATGACTCTACTGACTTCAAGATTCAGAACAACATCGCCTTCTCCTTCTACAATCATGGTACTGCCATTGGCAATGTGGATAGGTGTTCAGACTTTGACTAATCATTTGAACTGTTTCTTATTGGCGGTCATATGGTGGGTGGCACCAGAATCTAAAACCAACTTCAACTGCGATACCTTTCCAGATTCAGAGTCCATGGCTGTCCAGGCCCCAGGAAAATCTCACAGATGCACTATTTGCACTCGTTTCCTGGCTTTGAGTGTAGCCATTTCCTTTCCTACTATTTTTCTTCTTTGGACACCTATTTGACTAATGGCCAATCTCTTTGTAGTTATGGCAAGTATCTCTCCTGATACTCTGCCCTGCGTCTTTCCATCCTTTCTTTCTGTACTCTTTTCCTTTTCTCTTTACTCCTCTTCCAGCATAGAAGGCATTCATTGCCTCAGTATCCAGCTCATCCTTCATCAGTTGCTGGTGTTCAAGGGTCAAATGGTCACATATCTCATCATATGTGGTTTTTTTGTAATTGGAGTTATTATGTATTGATGTTCAAAAGGCATTGTAAGATAGCAGCAGGTTTGATAGTAGGAGGTATTTCTTATCCTTTTCTGATTGTATTTCTCCCACAGTGACTAACAGGTGAAATAGCTTGTCTAGAGTTGCTATATAATCAACAAGGTTGTTATCATGATACTGTACCTTAGACAACTCTCCGTGCAGGAACCATATCCTGGCCTGATCGTTCCCAGCATAATGCTTCTCCAACTTCCTACACAAGTCCTTTGAATCTTCCACCTCCGCATATAATTCACAGTGTGCACTGTCCAATAGTGTAACAGGTGGTAACCTGTATGAACTAATACAATAGGGATCAGCGGTAGGCCAGCTATCATTTGATTCCTAAGGGAGACTAGAGAGGTAAAGACAAGAAGGTCTTAGAAGAAGTGAAGGGGAAAAGGGAGCAAGAGAATCACCATTCAACCAAGTATATTTCTTATCTAGGTTCTGTCTGAAGTCTGGCGTTTCCTGCTAGGCAGGAAGCCTGTCTTAAATACATGATTTTCTCCACCCAAGGTAGAGGTTCCTGAAAACCCGCAACCACTGTCATTACCGGTAAGTGCACACTACCGGAATCTTGTGATCCTACCGGAATCCTGAAGGCCCAAGGCAATCCTCCAACCAAGCCTTATCTCTACCGCTGGTATACATGACCACTCCTTCCCTTGGAATCCCTAAGGCAAAACCTTGCCAGTGCAAAAGCATAACTAAAACAAAACATAACAAGTTACCGGAATCCTAATGATACCGGTAAGGAAACAATCAATCAATCGATATAAGCAATAACAAATGAAATAACATAACAAAGGAAAACATAAGCGTAACCAGTATACAGTTGCTGGAACATGTACACATGTTACATTGCCCCAATCTAAAATACCACATACTCTATTCCAGGTCCTCCTGCTCGTTTCTATCCATGTGCCAAAGGAAGGAGTCATCATCGGTACTGAAGTAGTCAAATTCCGAGTAGCTAGAGTCATATTCCTCATCATCATACGGTTCCCAAAATTCGTCAGGTCCAGGTCCAGCTGCACAGGGGGTTTCTGAAACTTCCATTGGTTCCCAAACCATTCTAACATAGTGTGAATTGATCTTAGGTAGGGGGGCCACCGAGTGGTTTGTAGTCCAGTATTCTTGGATAATTTCCAAAGAGTTCTCCAGGTTCTCGATGGGTTCCCAAGAGTCGTCAGTTCTTTCATAACCTTTCAAGTGTACAAGGAATTCGTCCCTGTTGTTCTGGCGCCTGTAGTCGAGGATTTGTTCTGCTTCCCATTCTTCTGCATTGTCAATGATGATAGGTGCCAGCCTGTCCATCCTTCGAGATGCAAATCTATCTGGGTCATTTTCCAGGTATTTCTTGAGGGAAGATACATGGAAGAAGGGTTTCTGCCGCTCTATTCGCCGGGGTAATTGAAGCTTGTAGTTGTCGGTATAGACATCATGTTCTAATACCTTGAAGGGTCCAAACCATCTGGGTTCTAGCTTTCTCGATCGCCCAGGTGTAGAGGTATAGGGCCGTCCTCTAACCAGTACTCTGGTTCCAATCTTGAAGGGTCGTCTTTGGGGTTTCCGCCTCTTGTCTGCTTGTACTGTTTGCCTGAATGTTGCGTGCTTCCAGGCCATATCCACTTCCATTCTTGTTGCTTCATGGGTATTCAATATTTCATCGACAGCTGGTACCTTACTGGCTGATTGCTGAACTGGGTTAAAGATTTTCCATGGCCGTCCATAAAGGGCCTGGTAGGGTGAGATACCCAAGGATTCATGGGGTGCGCCATTCATAGCTGCCGCTATGGAGAGGAGTGCTTGGGACCAGTTGTTTTGTCTTTTGTTGATAAAGTTCCTCATCATCTGTTTAAGGGTGCGAATCCTGCGCTCCACTTGGCTGTTGGTTTGGTGATGGTATTGGGTGGCCATCCAGACCTGAATTCCCAATGATTTCATCATTTGAGACCAAAACTTAGAGGTAAATTGCGAGTCCTGGACCAGTATTATGCTAAGTGGGAGGCCATGAACATCAAAGATAGTACTCTGAAGCTTTTTGAATGTCTTCTCAGAGGTAGCTTGGTCTCCAAGGGGAACAAGGTGGGTGTAAGAAGTGAATTGGTCCATGATAACCATGATAGTATTGTATTTGTTTGATTTGGTGAAAGGTCCAGCAAAATTGATAGCCAGGGACTGGTATGCTTCATCGGGTTCTGGGAGTGTGATGGATCGTCCTGCTGGGAGAGTAGTTGGTTCATTGTTGATCTGACATTGGTCACAGGAGCGACAGTAAGCCATGAAATCCTACCGCATCTGTGGCCACCAAAAGAAACAGGCTGCATATCTGTAGCTTTTATGGGCTGAGAAATGTCCGAGGCCTTCATGAACTGTTTTAAGAATAAAATCCCCAAGGGATACTCCCGTTTCCAAAGGTCCCACAGGGATATAGAGGTTAGAATACCCATTGGTATTCTGCGTATTAAGTAGGTCATCTTGAATGGAATAGTGCAGTTTGTTGCCGGTCTCCTGGACTCTGGCAAAGAGGGGGTCAAGCTTAAGCGCTGCAATGACCTTGGGGCAGAAATCGCCCATGAGGGTTGTGTAGATAGTTCCTAGGAAGGTGTTTGCTTTTTTGGTTTCCTGGTTACTCCAGAAGGGTTTGCTATAGAGGGGTAAAGAAGAGGAAGCTGGGGAGGCATCTGGTAATTGATCCAGTATTAACCTATCCGCTAGTCTCTCTGGGTCTGCTATGAATCGGGGAGGGGGATGGGGGAGAGAGGGAGAAGGCCATGCCATGAGAGGAGGGGTGCTTGCTGGCGAGGAGGAAATGACTCCACTCGCGGGTTTCTTTCCTTTCCCGCTCTGTTTGCGCTTCTTGGGATCCCTAGGAAAGTAATTTGATCCTTCCTTATCTGATTTGTGTATATTGCAATCATCCTCATAGCACGCTGTCCAGGTGGATGCCACATGTGCTGCTTTCTTCTTGGATAATTTGGGGATTGTGACTTCATCTCCCCAGGAGTTGCCTTTGGTGATAGAGCTATCATTGCTTGTCTCACTCCTAGGAGGGCTTTGGTTGCTGTCTTTTCATTTCTGGGACCGGGTGACTGCATTCGTTTGGATAGTGTTCAGCATATAATCAGGGCTTACCCTGAGTATCGAATCTCGGGTGGTGAGGGTTAGCGAGTGTTGGCTTGCTGCTCAAGAGTACATGTCGCTATCAGATTCCAGGCTATAAGACACTGAAGAGGTGTAATTGGTTCAGATATCTGATGCTTTGGTGTCTGGTGTGATCTGGGTATCATGATTTTCGGAAGTGGGATCTTGGAGGATTATATCATAAGGTGAAGATCCTTCTTCATAGATTCTCAATAGGTAGTCTGCCAGGAAGTTCTTCGCCCCTGGCATATACTGAATAGAAAAATCGAAGCGGCTAAGGTGCATTAACCATCTTTGCTGCTGGTTGCTTAGATTCTTCTGGCTCATTATTTTAGTTAGACTTTCATGGTCGGTAACGATAGTAAATCTGGTGTGTGACAACAGGTGTGCAAAGGCTTCCACAGCCTCAACGATTGCAAGAGCCTCTTGTTGGTGTGTAAGATAGTTGCTTTGGGAGGGTGTCAATTTCTGGCTATGGAAGGCTGCTGGTCTAGCCTCTTCTCTGGTTGCTCCTTGTCCTACCCATGCACCTGTTCCGGTGGGAGATGCATCAGTAAACAACCATATCATATCTGGTTTGGAATAATTGATCGGTCGCAAGACCTGGTGTTCTTCTGCTGCCTTTTGAACCACCTGGAATGCAGCCTCCTGCAGGTCAGTCCAAAGCCATTCCGCATCACTGGTTAGTGCTGTTAGTGGGGCAGTAATAGTTGCGATGTGGGGTAGAAACTGTGAGATATAATTAACCATCCCATTAAATCGTTGTAGTCCCTTCTTGTTCCTTGGTCTGGTCCAGTCCTTAACAGTCTTTATTTTTTCCAGTGCTGGATGTATACCATTGTCATTGATTATATAACCCAATATATCCAGTTCTTTTGCAAAGAAAATGCTCTTTCTTGGGTTTGCATATAGCTTTGCCTGCTCCAGCCTCCTGAAGACCGTTTTGATATGTTCCACATGGTCCTAGTATGTTTCGCTGAATATAAGGATGTCATCAATGTAGACCCAAATGAACACTCCTAGTTCATCTGAGAGGGTATCTTCCATAACCCTCATGAATGTGGCTGGGGCGTTTGTGTCTCCCTGCAGCATTACTCTGCATACAAACACTCCAAAGGGTGTTTTGATAGTGTTGTATTTCTCATCATTTGGGTGTACTCTGGTCTGAAAATAGGCATTGCTGAGATCTATCTTGCTTCTATATTTTGCTCTTCCAACAGCATTGATTATTACCTGCTGGTTGGGTATTGGTGAGTGGTCCTTAATTGTGTTCAGGTTCCTTTGCCGCAGATCTGCTAGTGGTCTTATGCCGCCATTTGGTTTGCCTTGCACAAACATGCTCGATCCACTGGGTGCTTCTGCCCTGTAAATAACTCCTGCTTTCTGTTGCTCCTCGATCCATGCTTTGAATGGTGGTAGGAGCTTTTCCGGTGTCTTGTAGTTTGGCATTTTTGGGGAAAGGTTAGGATCCTTTAGGCGGATCCGGTGGTCTATGTTCCTTCTTGGTGGCATGGTGGTTGGTACTTCTTTGACAAATACCTTAGGGAACATCGCCAGGAAATCCAGTACCTTTTCTGCTTTTGCCATCGCTGATCTGGGTTGAGTAGACTGCCCATTACAGTTCACTCTCACGTTGTGGTCATGGAAGTATAGGCTGTTTTTCCTGCAGTCTATCATGGCTCCGAGTTTGACAAGGTCATCCATACTCAGTAGGACATCATAGTCTGATACTGGTATGAGCATCATCTCAATTCTCGGTATCTTCATCTTCCCTATCTGAATATCGACGGTACTGTTGTAATTGCTGCTTGATCTCGACCCCTTGACTGCCATTTTTAGAGTGACAGGGCACTTCCGAGGCTGGTAAGGGATGTTGTGTGTGGTGACAAATTGGTTGCTTATCAAGCTTCCACCGATGGTGCCTGTATCTGCCAGTACTCTTGCTTGTTTGCCGTTTACTAGCATGTTGAATTTGAGAGCTTGGAAGGGTGCACTAGGGTCACTGGGTACCCCAACAGTTGTCTTATAGGTCCTTATGGTGTCTTGTCCATCCACCTCCTGTGTTGAGTCGCTTTCTAACTCATATTCCTCATCACTGCTGTTGGTATCGTCTTCTATGATCCTGACATAGTTGGTTTTAACTTCTTTCTTGGGGCATTCATTTGCCATATGTCCACCTTCTCCACAGTAGAAGCAAGCTCCTTCCTTTTTCCATCGATCCATTTCCTTCTTGCTGGGTTTCTTGTTCTTTGTATAAGTTATCTTCTTCGCTGGTGCCTTGTCTTTTCCTGCTACTTTACTGCTTGGTGCTTGTGCAGGTTGATAGTCTTTCTTCGGTTTGCTTGACTTGTTGGTGGATGGGCTGCTGCTGCTGCCATAGCCTCCGGTTTTGTACATAGTTGCATCATATCTTTCTGTGATTTGTACTATCTGGGTCCAGGTATCTGTTTCCCGGATTTGGGGTTCAACATTTCTTCTGAGGCAAGAATCCATTGCATCTAGGAACCGTTGTCTTTGTGTGTAGTTTGAAACAGATTCTCTAAGAAGAGTTGCCCTTAGGTCTTCTAATTCACCAGTGATTTTCGATATCCTGGCTAGTTTTCCTCCTGTAGACTTTGAAACCTTCTGCCATTGTTGGTATAGGTCATCAGTATTGGTAGATGCTTCGAAAAGTTGCTTGAATTGGTTCTGAAAGGTCTCAAGTTTTGGTGTATTGTCATGCTCATCAAGCAATGTCATATATGCATTGTGCGCTCGCTTCTCAGTGTAGGCTCCATAGTAATCAACGACGTCTTATGTATCATCGTTGATGTTATGCTTTGAGAGGTACTTCTTTCCTTCTCTGAGCCATTTCTTGAGTCTGTTTGGTTTGAGGTCATCTCCTTCCCCACTGAACTTCGATGGTTGGGGCCATTTGATTTTTGGTCTTTGTGCTGCGTTGCCCATTCCTGCTCCTCCTGGTGGTGATGCTGGGTCTTCCAGGGGTCTTGAACCTTCTGGCTGCTTGCACTTGCCTCGGGGGGTCTCGGGTTTGGTGGGTTTTGCTGGTGATTCAGGGAACGCTCCTGGTGGTAGTGTTCACTCTCTGGATGCTGACTGGCTTACTGCTTGGCTTGCGGTCTGAGATTGAACTCTGCTTCCGAAGACTGCACCAAAGAGTCTTCCAGATCTGTGTCTTGTTTCTGGGCTGGGACCTCTTGCTGCTCGCTGGAGGATCTGTTCTACTGTTAGGTCCTCCTCTGGGTCAGAGTCAAGGTCCTCTGGTTGTAAGGCGCTTCCTGCTTGTGCTGAAGCTGTGGTTTCTGAGTCTGAGTTACTGTCAGTTGCTAAGGGCTTCTGGGGGAACCCTAGCCTATATGGTGGTCTAGATATCCTTTCGGACTGGGTCCTTTGGTGACCGCTTTGTTCTGAAATTGTGAATGTAGCACCTGAGCCAAGAGTGTTTTTCCCTGCTGCTCCTGCTTCTAACTAGTTATCAAGATACAGGAAGGGTGATCAATCCTACCTGGTGTTCTCGTCCTGAGAACCTGTGAGTACCTACAGAAGGTTAACTTACCTGCTGAGGTGAAAAAAATGTAACAGGTGGTAACCTGTATGAACTAATACAATAGGGATCAGCGGTAGGCCAGCTATCGTTCGATTCCTAAAGGAGACTAGAGAGGTAAAGACAAGAAGGTCTTAGAAGAAGCGAAGGGGAAAAGGGAGCAAGAGAATCGCCGTTCAACCAAGTATATTTCGTATCCAGGTTCTGTCTGAAGTCTGGCATTTCCTGCTAGTCAGGAAGCCTGTCTTAAATACATGATTTCCTCCACCCAAGGTAGAGGTTCCTGAAAACCCACAAACACTGTCATTACTGGTAAGTGTACACTACCGAATTCTTGTGATCCTACCGGAATCCTGAAGGCCCAAGGCAATCCTCCAACTAAGCCTTATCTCTACCGCTGGCATACATGACCATTCCTTCTCTTGAAATCCCTAAGGCAAAACCTTGCTGGTGTAAAAGCATAACTAAAACAAAACATAACAAGTTACCGGAATCCTAATGATACCGGTAAGGAAACAATCAATCAATTGATATAAGCAATAACAAACGAAATAACATAACAAAGGAAAACATAAGCATAACCAGTATACAGTTGCTGGAACATGTACACATGTTACAAATAGCCTGCCCAGTATTCCCGGAGCCTTACCGGATTTCTCATCCCAAAGTTTTCTTTCTGCACCATCGTCTGGTCAGGTCTCTCTGCTGGATATGATCTGCCAGTAATACTTTTCCATGAGAATATCTATCATGACTAATCTCCATTCCCGGTAGTCAGCAGCTCTTGAAAATGGCTTAATACCTAGCGATGCAAGGACTTTAACTTCTTGCCCTGTATTGGTCGACATTGTTTCTTGGGATAGCAGATGGTGGAATATTGTATTGTGCAAGTGAGCTTCAGTCTGGGCTCATAACCTTTTACACTTTCAGGATGACAGCTTGCACCGCTGGGTATACGAATTCCTGGGGAAGAGACTTTGGTAAATGTGTGTACTGCACCAATGAGATAGGGGGAGTTAGAATAGAATAGAAGAATAGAAGATATGCGGTATAGGAATAATGAATGACGAATAAAGAGTGTGATTCAACAGTTGTTCAGTTCATTAACTATTTTCTAAACTGTGCAAAAACATACATGACTTTAGAGAGGTGAAAAGAGTCATCCTAGAAATCCTCCTGAAAATACCACTTCCATCCTGTGGCTACCGGTGTGTCAATAACGTTCCAAACTAGCTACCTGCGACGATACTAACTGGATAGTAAAACATCGCACTAGTAACCCTCACTTCTCTAGTACGAAACAAGTCGAAACAAAACCGGAAACAAGTACTAGAGCATAAAACAACCAACAGGGTATGAAACTTATACTAATGCATGCTGAGCAGTATCTCCTGCATTTCAACAAGTAGATGATAATATAACATCATTACTAAGACATATATATATATAGAGTGATCGATCATGCTCGAGTATGCTTGAGCATGATCTGATCTAGGGACCCCTATGCTTGAGCATGATATGATCATGTCCATCACTACGTTGCCCTCACGCTGGTTAGACCCCATCAATTGGATTCAAAGTCAAATCGAAAAACCTTCTACACGATGCATTTCCCTCTCTTTGCCGATCATCTCTCTTTAACAACACAGACTTGAGCGCTTTGTGCTTTGACACTGTGGACTTTAACATTTTGGGCAACTATGCCTTCGATAAAGTGGCAGGTGGAACTAACCTACCACGCCACAAACAGTGTCCTTGAAGCTCAGCACACCCACGGCGACGTTCGGGACGCCAAGGACATAGTACGGGTACTATTGGAATTAAAGATGTGGTGGCGGGACATGCGTGTTCAATGGACTATCTCACTGCATGTCAGCATGGGAGTTCCTCCCCTCAGAGGTATAGAAAACCTGCCTGTTCTGGAGAATTACTATGTGAAATTGCAGGAGGGAGGATGGCTTTAGCGCAGAACAGTGGGGTGGAGGTTGAGCGCAGGAGGTGGGTTGGGCATGTATGTTTTTTCTTATCTCGATTTACATCATAGAGTATCACTCAGTATTCTAACTTCAAGAAGGGGTGTCAGTTGTCACTGTATTTCATGGGAATATCGACGCCCGAATACGTAGATGGCAAAGGCCAGCCTGCCAACTCGCTGTCTACCTCTGGGACGGTCTGAGGGTTACAGCGAAATGGTTAACGGTGTACCTCGTGCTGTGGCATTGGTAATAATACGGAATCCGGAAAGCCGTAGTCCATGAATCCGGTCAACTGTAAAACAAAACAAAACAAAATAGGGACCGCCGTACGCTACAACCAAAGGCCTAGTAAGTAGGTAACGTTAACCTAACGAAATCTAGTGTCACCTAACAGACCACCACAAGGCGTATCGTGACTCATACACTACAAGCGACCAAAATCAATCTCTCTACCATACGACAAAACCTCTATATAGAGTCACGACAGGAATCGATCGTAGAAATAGCAAAAACGGAAAACGAGTAAGAAATGAAGATCAAGACTAAAGAAGTGGAGTAGAGGCTAGACAACGAAATGTATACACACGTCTAAAGTGTCGAAAAATCGTGCCAATTACCGAAGCAAACCGGAGTCTAGAAAGACTTTCAACGAGGATTAAAAGACTGCAGACACTGGTGTGGTCTCAGATGTAAAAGGATTTATATATACAATCGGGTTATCGTGTTTCGGGTTGTGGCATATTTTCTTTTTTCGACTCTGACTATAAGTTCATCTTCCACTATCACGTAGACAATTCCCCTCGAGTCTTATATGATAACACATAATAATTTGTAATTCACGTAATATGCTGGTGTATGTGGGAATTGTCTTCCCTTTAGTATCTGTAACTAGTACATATCAATCACCGTCTTGGGGCGTCACACGGTTCAATCAACCCCCCACCCTCCAATACATCTTCGACAAACGCTCGTTCAATCATTATCCCTATACTCCCTCCCCTGTTTCCCCCCCCCCGAACAAGTTATAGCGTTCTTATAAACGATTTGAGGGTTGGACGTAGTCTGAGGTTCGACGGGTTAGGAGGAGGAGCGGAACCGGTTTATGGTGCAAAAGTTAGTGAAATGATTACCATCGGAGGGGAGGTTTGTGGGACGGGTTGTTGAGGAGGTAGGAGTGCGGGAGGAGGGCTAGGAAGAAGCCGGGGAGAGCCTCGAATGGTGGAGTACGATACCCATGTAGGTTAGGACTTACCGTTACATTTAGTGTATGGGTATGATGTGAGTAAGTTGCCAGGCTATTTGGATAGAACATTGTACAGGTCGGTTATGTGGGAAGTTTAGTGAACTTTTCTGTGTCTACGTGA
>ML120602.1:53459-67502 GCA_003788595.2 Choiromyces venosus 120613-1
ACAGTCCCTGATGTTACCTGGGCAGATGTTTGGGCCCTGGAGTCACTTAAGGATGAAATGCAAATGGCCATCGTGTGGCCAATCAAGAAGCCGGAATTCTTTACTAGTGTGGGGCTCACTGCACCGTCTGGGGTACTTCTTTGGGGCCCCAGGCTGTGGTAAGACCCTGCTAGCAAAAGCCGTTGCAAACAAGAGTGGGGCAAATTTCATCAGCATACACGGTCCGGAATTACTTAACAAGGTACCAATTCTGATTTCAATATCCCACAATCGTAAAGCCACCTACTAACCAGCATAGTATGTCGGAGAATCAGAACGGGCTGTCCGTCAATTTTTCTCACGAGCCCGAGCTTCTATTCCGTGTCTTATCTTTTTTAATGAATTGGATGCTCTAACTCCTCGTCATAATGACAGTCTTTCGGAATCCTCTTCTCGTGTAGTCAATACTCTGCGCACAGAATTGGATGGCTTCAATGACCGCAAGGGAATCTATATCATTGCGACAGCTAATAGACCAGATGTTATTGATCCAGGAATGCTCAGACCAGGGAGATTGGATAGGCTTTTGTTTGTTGATCTTCCAAACGCCGAGGGGAGAGTTGAGATTTTGAAAACTATCACAAAAAAGACACCCCTCTCCAACATCGATTTAAGGCAGTAATCCCAAGCGGCCAGTCCGACCCATGGTCCGGCCATGATTCTGAAGAGCCTGGGTCAGTCCGGCTTAAATTATTTCCGGCCGCCAAAGCCTGGCGGCGCCCAGGCGACCGCCAGGCCGAGTGGTTCGGCAACCCAAGCCGAAGCTGCCAGATGCCCAGGTTAAACCGCCAGATGCCCAGGTAAAACCCGCAGATGCCCAGGCTAAGCTTTTCGCATACCACTTATTTTTAATTCGACTGCATAACCCACAGATACCCAGGCCATCCATGGATATCCAGCGGATATGGAATCACAATGTATCAGCCACATACAAAGCCTGCAGGCGACCCAGGCCGGGCCCGGCTTTAGTTTTGAAAAGCCGCTTTCCCACAGTCCGGCCCGGCCATCCCGGAAAAAGCCTGGGTCAGTCCGGCTGTACCCAAAGCCGAACGGACTGGCCGCTTGGGATCACTGATTTAAGGGCTCTCGCAGAGGATAATAGATGTAAAAACTTCAGGTTAGTCTTGCTTAATACACCTTCCCTCTTCCATACTAATATTGTGTTAGTGGCGCGGATCTAGCGGAATTAGTGAAACAGGCGAGAGCTCTAGCTCTTAAACAGTCCTTTACAGAAGACGATGAAGTTAAGGAAGGCAAAAATACTAGCAACCTCCAAGTAGTGGCCACATGGGAGCACTTCGGAAAGGCATTCGAACACATCAGGCCTTCAGTATCAGAGGATAGTAGAGACCAGTATCAGGAGATGGCAACAACATTTGGTTCGGAGGGGCAGTAGGAGCAAAATAAATTAGATCTTCCTCTCCCGTATTTTTCATGTAACATACAGTACATACACTGGAGGTTATTTCATGTAGGGGGGGTATTTCATATACCAGATATTAAGGATAAGTGAGGCGAACCTGTTCCTATTGGATCATGGGTCACTCAGTGCGAGATTCAATATAATTTCTTGCAGAAAACTATACTGCCAGAACGGATGACTGTGAACCAGAGCTACACTCTAAGTTGACCTGTGACAACTTGATAAATACCTGTTGAAATTTACTGAAGAAAGGAAAACCGTCCAAATGCCCCCATATTCCAGGAGAATAAACATATGGTTCTTTTTTTAAGCTTTATTGCCGCCCGGGAAGAGGGGAGAAGTGGGGAGAAGAACGCAAGTTTGGCCTATATCTGAGTGCCTTGGAATGAAATGCGACATTAAGATATAACTCAGATCCCAGAATTCAGCTCCTCCGCAATTACACAAAAAGAACAAACATTGCAGTTCAATTGATCTAAAATGATAAAAGAAAACCAGCAAACACCCCTGGAGTCTTTCAGCGGTTAGTATCTATCTAATTATGTACTGTACAATGGTTTTTGAAAAGTGTCGATCTGATGATCTGATAACACGAAATCTCGAGGTCTCGAGTAGGCACACACCAGTATAGACTACTGTGGAGGATAAATTGTGTCACGCTATAGTTTAGCTGTTATTTAGTGTTTTAGTTGGGTTTTAATGTTTGTGGGTTTTTTTTGTTTCTTACATCGTTTGGGTTTTTGCTGGTTAGTACATGGGTCCCTTGGGAGTTTTCCGTGGTAGTCGATGGACGTCACGACTACATACCTATTGCGACAGCTCTGGAATCTCTATGACAGCTACATTCGATCACGATTACGACTTTCTCTAAGGGATGCAATTACATTTTCCTTGCGCCATTACTACATCCCTCTTGCGACCGGTATTATGTTTCTTTTGCGGCCATGATTAGAGCTCTTGCTCTTGCAATCGTCTATAAAAGAGCACTTGAGAGCCATCAGGGAAGAGGGCAGACAGATTCGAGACGAGAGAGTCGCAGAGCATCGCCGACGGTCGCAGAGAGACGGCCAGACGAAGCCAGCCGACTACTGGAAAAGTATCGGAAGAGCTCCAACCAAATACAAAGCCGCATCGAAAACTGCAACGAGACTGCCACCATACAGGATTCGAGATTTTGGTTGCTTCTTTTATTATTATAATATTTTTTTTTTCTTTCTTTCCTTCTTCTTTAAGTATTACAGAAATAGTTGAGGAGGCAGAGAAGTATCCCTTGAGAGGAAATTTAAGTTTTCTGTGTCCACTTGCAGTCTGGTTTAGAATTTTGTGACCTGAGACATGGTGACCGAGCTTAGTGCCAACCCTCAGAAATAACGAAACAAATACCTTCCGAAAAGAGAGAGGTCTACACTACTCTACAATGCGTAGGGTGTTGCTGAAGTTAGTCAGCCATGTAACGGGACGGCCAAAAACAGCCATTGCTGATTGCGGTTAACTCAACCAAAATCAGCTTTTCGATAGCAACAATTAGGGGGTCTCACATCCAAAAACGAAACCGGAACTGGGTTAATGTTTTAGCAGTTTACTGTGAGTCGGAAGCAGTGTGTTTTCATTTTTCCGCGGAATTTCAGGTGTTGTATCGGAGTACATCAATTGTAGACTAGTTATTGTACTAGATAGTGAGAGGTTAGTGAGTGAGAAAATATTCGAGCTAAGTAGTTCACATGAGCCCATGAGCAATAGTGATAAATGCCAGAAGTATAGATGTGCTAAAAGGTCAACAACCTCTTTGATTCTGCCCACAGCGGATTGCAGTGGACTTATCTTTTAAATCAATATCAGCTTGGAGCATATCATATTTCTTTATATTTTTCTTTTATCATGAACGTCAATCAAATCAGCCTGGGTTCAAAATTGTGAAAGGGGCTGAACGCAAAGATAGTCCATTGGTCAAGCATTGACTGAGAGAGCAACAATCAGGCTTTGACCTGGGCTCTAATTGAATTAATGCAACAAAAGGATAGATATAGGCAGGAATTTGGTCTCGTCCAGGGGACAAGACAGTAGGAAAGAAGAAAATCCAGATATGTACTGAATTGGCATAGGAACTATTGACTAAGACACCTAAATATGCTAAATACCTTAGTGCAGATCCTGCAAGATATGGTAAGTCTGTGAAATAGAAATTAGCAAGGTTCACAATCTTTTCCATTGAAAGATATAATATGTACTCAGGGGAGTCATTAAAAATCGGATAACATAACCCTTGTCTCTAAAGAGATTTGTGAGGGATCAGCAGCAATAGTTTTCCAGTTTTGACTGACCTCTTAGAGTAAGTAAATATTAAATTTAGTTCTAATGGCATGAGGGGAATAGACTAACAAAGCTTTATGATGAGAAAAAAAAAAGAGAGTTGGGACAAACCAGAGCAGGACTTTAAAATCTGGATCAAATCGATAACACATCTGAGTTGGGTATGAAGTTATACAATCTATGGGGTAGGTCAATACTCATACAAAAGAAGAGGAAGGTTACAGGTTCAATCATAATATAACTTATGATTTTTAGATCAAGTTAGATAAAAGTGCCTGTATTTTTATCAGCTATGAGATCTCTTAAGGGAACAGACAAATGTTGGCAATAATACTCTGACCAATAGTCAAACCCAAATCAGTACTCAGGTACTTGAAATAGGTCATCGATTGTAGCAATGGGATGCCATTGGAGATGGGGGCTGGGAGGAAAATGTTGGTAGCCATTTTGCAGATCAGGGACAGGGGTCTAGTGGTTTGCCAGAGGGAGGTACGAGGTGGGAAACTGAGGAAGAGTCTCAAAAGGATATGCCTGAAAAGGACTTATATTTGAAAGATCATGGGAATGATTCTAGACTGGAGCTGGTGGTCACTAGGCTTCTACATCATTCAGTGCTTCCCTTGACACCTAAATCTGAGTCAGATTCAGATCTACCCTCCACTGGAGAGCAATCACTATCCAAGCATACACTCCTAGGTAGTAGTTCTACCTCCAGCTTGAAGTGAACATTGTACAGCCATATGCAATACTCTAAAGGTAGTAGGGATAATGAGTTAGCAGAAGCTTGGCTTACAGCAAATATGGCAAAGAATGAGAGAAAGAGAAAGAAGGATGAGATGGAGCAAGAGCAGCTTGATAGGAAGTTTCAGCAGGAAATGGAATTGAGAAGGATGGAGATAGCTCATAAGGAGTGGATGATGGAAAAAAAGATAGAGTTGGCACGATTGGTAAAGGGATCCACAAATGATGACTTTAAAGAATGAAATTTAGATATTCTTGCAGTAGTATCTCACTACTAAAAAAATGATTTTAACCACAAGATACAAGAGATAAAATAAGTTCAGACTTCAACTTTTCTTGCAATTCCCACCCCTTCCACATATTTATATCCCATGCAACTCTCTGACTTGTCATTCTTTGTACCTAGTTTTCTATCTCTCCAGTCTCTACTATCATATTTTCACCTCTTAAATCATCCTCCGCCCTTCCAGTTTCTAGCTGCACCTCTATCCCACTAACCAAAAACTCATCCTGATAGATATCCAGACTCTTCTCTACATTAATTACATAAGAATGCAATATAATGCAAGTATGAAGCCAGATAGCAAGCATTTCAAGGTCCTCCTTGCATCGGATGCCAAGTCTAAGTTCTCACAATGATGGAAAATGACCTTTCAAGTACCCAATAACATGCTCACTACCTACTCACACACTTGAAAAGTAGTAATTGAAAGCCTTATTATTGGGCTCATTACTTGCTGAAGCTATGTAGGTGGTAATCAGCCAAGGTTCAATAGGATAGCCAGAATTGGCCCAGCACCATTCATCATGTTCAAGTAGTGATTCATGATTCTTAGTAAGCTGGGTATCTCTCCAAGCAGTCATATCTAGAGTACAGCTAATAAAGCCAACCGAATAGTCGATAATACATAAATCAGGTGTATTGATAATCTAAAGAATTCTATTAGCTTCCCACATCAAATAACTATAACAGATATCAAAAACATATTTAATACATACCTGAACATTGACAGAATAGTTACTCTTGTGATTAAAAAATTGTTCACCAAAGTAGTTGGGTTTTGAATACAATAGTACTAATGTACCATCTATCATAAACCATCCATGATTCTATCCTTCTATAACCTTCTCGGCTACCATCTCCTTTGCTCTCTCCCTCCTTCAAGAGTCTGATACAGGCCAAAACACATGTTGCTCCCTCAATCCACTATCAATCACCCTTTCAACACTCTCTGAGTTACTTGATCAAACATTCCTTCACCCACACTACTTCAGTGGGCCAAATTTGCCAATAATGTACCATTTCCATAGCTCTCAAGATGCTTTAAGGTGAGTAAAAGCTGTTTTGCTATTTCCATTTGTAGAACATGAGAATTAGTATTAAACCAAGGTATTGGTTGTAGGATCAAGATCAATAAGGCAAATGCATCAGGGGACATTTGTGCCTGTTGATGGAAAAGATCAGAGTAGTGGTAGTGATAGAAGTTGAGTCAATTATCGATTAATGCGGAGGACTTAGGAAGCATATCCCACTGATGAAGATAATGTCGCATCAACTAGCTCTCAACCAGCTGAGAAGTAGAAACCAGCTCTGATTCTGTATCATCTGAGCTGGTGTCTTCACTAGAGGAGCTGCTGCTACTACTAGAGTCTATCTCAGTAGCCATATCTAACTTGTCCAGCATTTTGAAAACTGTAAGCATTCACACCATTTGCCTTCAAAGGTCTGGTAATATCAGAGACTTTACCAAAAGACTCTGGATGTGAGGCAAATGTGGTCACAGACTAACAAGATTATTAGGATTTGACTCTGGATGTGAAATGGCAAAGTTTCTATTTTGCTTGATCAGCTTAGAGTTGTTGAAGTAAGTTTAGAAATCTGACCTCTGTGCAGTATTTGGGAGAGGCCCATACTATTGGAGCCAAGCATACTAATCCTTTGAGAGTTTAGACTTCTACTGCTAGTTTTCTAGGCAACATACTAGTCTCTGCACAACACCCACCTAAAAGCTGAAATGAAACTTGCAAACTATCTTTTTTCTCAGTTTGCAGTTTCCATAGTTTTGGCCATTTTATCATTTTCAGTACCCAATATAAAACTGACAGAAACAAGAGAAAACGGTTGATGTGAGACCCCCTATTATATAGTGCAAATGGAATCAAACCAAAATATCCAAACTGGCAAAACCTGATGTCTATTAGACATCAGCAACAAATTTCAAAGAAAAAAAATCACAAAGACATTGATAATTCTGCACAGAATAAACAAGAAGTTTTTTTGTTTTTAATCAAGTGTTTCTAGCGAACCAAGTTATAAGTATAAAAGCAGAACCTTTTGGTGAGTATGAAACAAGTACTCAGATATTCTCAACAAGTAATTGCCTGTGTATGAACTACATGGCATCACTGCTCTTTTGTTCAAAATCTGGAGTATAGATTTTTTGATTTTCAACCTATTTTTTTCCCTTCTGCTAATCTTTTTTAACAATACAAATTTGCAAAGAGAATTTTGACTATACTTGTCCAGGTACTATATTACTTCAAAGGATGTGAAATTTTTGCAAAGTCTCTATAGTCTAGAATATAGACTAAAGGAATAGGACAACAAAACAGGAAACATCCCCCCCCCCCCCCCCCATGATTAGAATATGTTGAGTCAAGTATTTAAAAAAACTTCCATATATACAACATTTTTGCACATCTGCAACTGTGGTACTTGTCCACTAAGTATACTTATTTGCCCAGATCCAGTTAAGACCTTTACCTGGTCACCACTCATTGCTCAAGATAAGGTAACATATAACTGTCCATGGCTAAATACCTCCTCCCTAAGGTCAATTCCTATATACTTTAAGGACTGACCTTGTGCTTTATTCATTGTCATAGCATAGGCAAGCTGTACAGGAAACTGTAATCTTGTTAAATTAACAGAAAGGTCACAGCTAGACTGGCATATTATCCTAATTCTTGGTAGAAGAACAGTTATTCCTCTCATATCTCCAGTCATTATGACCACTATAATTGAAAACAAAAGAGTTAGCTATATAGATTTAAGTTACTTAACTACTTAGTCAGGGGAGTAATTTATATAGGGTAAATTCAGAGTTTAGTTTACATACCTTGTATGAGATTTTGCAGAAGCCCTGTCACCATTAATCTGGTGTCATTACATAGGCCATGATAGGGATTCAGATTTTGTAATAGTAGAATTAGTGCACTAACTTTGAGACCAACTGATGGGGTGGCTCTCCAGGAGGATTTAGAGAATTCAAATACTCAGGTGTATACATATCCTGATCCTTATCAGATACATTATCAGCACTTAGGTATGTATGCACAACACTATCTTGAGTCCCACAATTTAACATCTCCATGTTTATTGCATCAATATCAATATTACAGGCTGCCAAGATGGCCCATTCAGCAAGGAATTGAAGCTTGTTCTCATCTACAACAAACATAACAGAGATTGCAGGTGGGTATATCTCCTTCATGAGACATGATAACATATTTTCAGAAAGGTACATTCTTGGCCAAAGCCTGATCCATTCCTGACTGCTTGAATTAGAACTATTAGTTGTAGACCCAGTCCCAACTTGCAGAATCCAGGATGCAAATTCCTTTCCCCTTTCTCTTAGCTCATTAGCTAAGTCTGGATGATGTAGTCAGATATTCTCTTCCAATTCTAAGACAGATTTTTGACTAAATCAGGGATCGCTTGAGCATGGAGTTCACAATTTGTGATCAGGAGCCACCAGGGACCACTGGTAAGCAATGCCTAAAATCACCTGCAAAAAGTATAGTAATACCACCAAATAAATGATTATCTCTTCAGATATTAGACAGCATCCGTGATACTACATGAAATGTAAACTTATGCTGCATTATTGATTCATCTCATATAATAACATCAGTTTCTGCAAATACTTCAGCAGCTGCAGACCCATGATTAACTGAACATATACTTTGATTATCTAATGTCAGGACAATTTTGAAAGTGGAGTGAGCAGTATGTCCTCCATGAAGGAGGGTAGCAGCAGTACCAATGGAGGTAACTGCTATTGCAATTCTTCCTGTACTTCGAATCTTTGCCAGTATTAAGTTTTCAAGAAATGTTTTTCCTGTTCCTCCTGGCCCATCAAGGAAACATAAGCATGGAATTCCTGAATTTACTGCATTAATTACTTCACCATATGAGAAACATTGTGCAATATTTAGCTTTGATTCCAATGTGGTAACCTCTTCTAGTAACCCCTCTCAATTCCAACAGAGTTGATCATCTAGGAGTCTATTTGGGCTACCCCTCCCTGCCTGATTATAATTTAAATGCTCAACAGGTAGAGGCAAGACAAAATTAGTTAATATTTTACCACTCTCTTGGAGAGTCTCCCCAATATAGTATAAGCAAAGACTATAGATCTCCACTTTAGATGGACTCTGTACCCCAAATCAATGAATTAATGTATACTTGCAGTCATCTAAGAGGAAATCTTGATAAGTATTCCAAAGCTTTACTGGGTCAGAGGGACAAGACTCTAAGAGTATTATAACAAATAACATTCGAAGTTGCTGTCCAGTGTGCATAGCAGATGCTTTAAGAAGGCAAGCACCACATTCATTGTCATTTTCTAAGAGTTCAAGAGCCATGCAAGCCTCTCGAAATGTATCCTGTAGATTTTGTTCTGCTCTTATAGTTCTTAAATAGTCAAAGGATGTAGCTCCAGGATAATGGTAGAGTAGCATCCAAAGATAAAATAGATCACCAACTTTTGGTCCCACAAAATATATGCGTCTAACCACAAATCCTTGCTTTCTTGGCTTCTATTTCCATTCCTTTTTATCATAAACAAACCTTGTACCAAAAATAGTATTAGTAAAAATATTTCCTTATTGGTTTATCTGATTTTTGACCCAATGGGCTTTGGTCATGAATAAGGGATAGTACATACTGAGGAGTGTAATCACCATAGAGCAATGAGTGACCTGCTAGATATTCTCTATTGGACTTAAACCAAGCTGTCAAACTTGTATCCCTAACCTGCTCTCCTTGTACCTGTTCAAGCCTTCTCTACCTGTCTCTGGATCAAAATATATGGATTGTTCCCCCTCTAGATAAAATGCTAGCCTATATACTGCTGGGTCTCAATCATGAGATTTATGGCTAAGCAACTTGTTGCAAGCTTCAGGGGGTGATATAAACCATGCATCAAGGTAGTTTTTAACCTCATCTACTATCACCCCTCAGGCATCTTCAGCACCAAGAGCAATATTTGCATAGTCTTCTCCCTTATAAATATATTTGTATATATATTTTACTGCCTTTATTGATGAACAGACTTCAACATTTATATAGCAGTTGAACTTTTTGCTTAAGTAGGGATTATAAGGCACTATCCAGGCATTACTGTAAACATAATCTGTATATGTACTATTTGACATATGTATTTTCTTTGTAAAGCTAAGAGCTGAGGGTGCGGTATTTGTATTTCAAGATAGAGAATTTTTGGCATGTCTCTTATAGTATGGATAGCCAGTATTATCCATAGTTGTCTCTTCTCTAAATTCTTTAGGAAAGTTCTTAGAACACTTTCTACCTACTCCTCTCCCATCATACATACATCCAGCCTGTGGAAAGTCTGGCTCACAGTGACTATTAATCATAGAGGTTATCACTGTTAACCATAGTTCTTCATCAATATTTCTCTCTGGAAACTCCACCTTCACTATTATATCAACCTCCTCAGTAGTAGTTATAGACTTCTCAAGTATTATCAGAAGATGAGTATGTGGTAAACCTCTCTTCTGATACTCAATTGTCCACATAAATGTCAGAACTGCTCCAAATACTTTTTTTTCTTGATATCATTCATCAGTTCTTTTAGCTTTAATTCAAATAAATGCAATACCAAATCTGGACAGTCTGATGGAATCTGATACTTTTTCAAATTCTCCTGAATCTCGGACCATTGAGGATTACAGGTCATGGTAATAAATAGATCCAATTTCTTGAAAAAATGAACAATAGCCATAGTATCATGGTAGTTCTCATTCATTTGGCGGAGAGAACCAGCCACAGTTGAAGGAAGTATAACTCGATGCCCTATTGTATCTAAACTATCCTCAATAGCAGTTGTATTTAGCCTTTCCCAAAGACCTGAAAGTGATTGTGCTCATAATTTAAACTGATTTTACATTATCTAGCAAAGGTTATTTTGTTCATTTACTGCTGCAGCATCGACAACCCATTCTTGAAATAATCTGCCACCATAATGCAGTAGTGACTTGATGTTAGCATATTCAAATAAGTGATAACTATGCTACATGGCAAGTGACACATGTTTTGACCCCCCCTAGCTGTTGTTGGATTATGATTACATTACTGATAGCTTAAATTTTCTTCTTGAACAACACCATATATTTCTCGATCTGCTGGGCCAGCCTCTGCATTACCTCTTGGTGGGATATCAGTTCTCCACCCAAGTTCTCCCTTTGGCAACAATAACACATAGTGGAGAGACAAGTAGTATGGGTTTAATTCAGATATTTGTGTTAGCACACTATATTGTAGGTCATCATGTCTTTGTCTTGCTCTTATAATAATATCTCTCTTGTCGAAATTCTCATCTCTATCTCCCACAATCAAGATTCCAATTTCATCTGAGGTTGGTACATTATATACCCTTGGGTCTCTATTTCTTGCATCCAACATTTTTAACTGTAAAGTTATGGGCTCCTCTGGGTTGACTTTTAAAATCTCTCCTACTGTCTCATAGGTTTAAACTAACCAATTTTGATC
Organism: Choiromyces venosus 120613-1; assembly: GCA_003788595.2. NCBI lineage: Eukaryota > Fungi > Ascomycota > Pezizomycetes > Pezizales > Tuberaceae > Choiromyces > Choiromyces venosus. The sequence goes on from ML120602.1 coordinate 64,769, forward strand.
CTGAAGTGAGGCTGTTATCTCTCCCAAAATATACTCATCCAGAGAATTATTGGAGAATATATTGAGTTGGTTTGCAACCTGTGTATCCAGATCCATAGAATCATGAACATAGATCTGTGCAAACTTTGTTCTTTCACCTTCTACTGGGATTAGTGGCACATGGTTATGATATAATGATCCCTCTATCCTAAAAGAGTATACACCCCCATTATTAACTCTATAGGGTACTTCAGTTGTTCCTAATGATGTCAGGGACAATGAGTTATTATATGCCCTGACTGACATTCGAAACTTTAAACTTTTCTGACCATCATTGGTAAACAATTCCCAAATCACTGCAGGGGGGTCATCAAAAACAGGTAGCTGAACCTTGCCTGCTGCACAACAACTTGGAAACTTAATTGAATGATCTGGTCATTTTGCTAACTTCTCTTCTAAAAAGTGAAGAGATTTACAATGTCGACACTTATATGTTAAGGCTGAAAGTTTATGTCTTGATAGTAATGGCACACCTGCTTGCCATCGTTGAGTTTCTGGTACAACCACTACTGGAGCTTGCAGTACTAGTGGCCAGGTTTGGGCACAACAGGAATTGCAACGTTGCCATACTCAAACTCTTGCTGTAAATTCTGATACCTCTTTAATTTTCAAATACTGTCCATATTGATGCTGATTTTCTGCTAATTGTGTACCTGAAACCATGAGGGTTGGTCTCCTAATAATTGTAACTGAATAGTGTCTGACATCATTTCTGCTCCTGGCATCACCACCCTCATTTAGTTCAATCAACACTCTAGCTGCTCTTTCAATCATTGACTATTATATTATATTATTACTATTTCTTCTTTTTAATTCCTTAAAGTCACAATAATTTGGATTATAATTTATGCACTCACAACTTGATTTTCCTCTTCTCTTAATTCCATATCTCAATTTATCCCAGAATCATGACCTCCCCTCCCTGGAATATTCCCTCACTCCCATCATCCCTTATCACTCTGTTTGCATCATTTCCTTGATTTATGCTTTCCCCAATATGATTGGTAGTCAACCACTCAGGGTGCTCTTCTTCTTGCAGTTGATTTGCAACTACTGGTTGCAACTGAGGTAGTAACTGAGCTCTTTGGTTATTCTGCTGCCAATAGTTTACCATACAGTCTCAACAGCTATTACAGGTCTTATCTCTTGAACCATCTTGCTTCTGTGGGAAATTCAGAATTTCTTTCCTTCTTTCGCACCTACTGCACCATAGCATAAACTCTTCTTCCTCCATTCTACTTAACTGTATTTTCTATCTTTTAGCTTAAATATCTTGAATAGATCTTGAATGTTGGAGAAGTTACCTCTTTCCTCATAAGGAATAACAGGAGGGAGTGGATGCAAGTTCTGAATTTGTGATATCTGATAATGATGTTTGTGAGGTGGAAATATAGATGATATTCGATGGTACTCAATCCAGTAATGGTTGGTGTGAAAGACTTCATTTTTTCAGGCTACTCTTATGATTTTATGAACTTTGAGCTAGGAATTCAATGTTTCTCTCCCAATTGTATCAATCTATTCAATGTTCAATTATCTATCTTACTATTTTATATGCCAGTTCCTTTCCATTTTAGACCCCTTTTGCTTGCCTATGTATATATTTTTTGTTTTTTTATCTATAGAGTACTATACTATTATACTCTTAGTTTACTTATAGTAAACTTTATTTACTGTAGTATTTTATATTGCTATACTATTTTCACCTACTCCTTATGCCAATATCATAATATCTATTCATTTTTCTATGTATTATTAAAATATTATTTCCTACTCTTCATACTAACATACTTATTAAATACTTATTAAATTTGTTAATATCCACCTGAATACTATATTTTCTACTTATTTTCACCTACTATTTTAGTTAGTATTTTGCTATAACATTAATCTCAATCTATTTTTCTTTCAACATTTTGAATTTTTATGTCTCTACCTTACTATTATTTGTTGCTATTGTGTCAGTGTTCATTGTTCGTTGTTGAAGCTGAATTGTTTTATTTGTTATTCTGTACCCTAAACCCAGCTTCCGTTTTTTTTTCTTCCATTTTTTTGTTCTGTCCATTGTTAGGGGGACCCACCATTATAGAATAGTATGTGGAATACCGGTACTAGCAAAATTGACCTAGTACTTTGCCACAGGTGTGTGTAACTTCACACTTTGAGAACTGGCTGGTTGCCATGAAACATTTCACCACCAATTCAGCTTCCATCGGAAGGCCCGCCTTTAGAGGCTTTGCACCATAGGTCTAGTGCAATGTTCGTCAGAGTGGGACCCCGGTATCACATACAAATCTGCAATCAAATATGTCCTCCCAAAACTTGAATTTTAAAAAAAGCTACATATGTCTAAGAAGTACTTTATTTTTCATATCATTTCCTCTTCGTTATCCAACACTCTTCCCACACTAAGCAAAGAGTTATCAAGATCTTCGCCTCCAGGAATTGATTGCATATACTCCTAGACATATTAGATTCTAAGGGCATTCGGTGTGAAGTGGTAGAAACAACCCTGAGTCTTGGCTCGATCTGGCTCGCGCCCCAACTGACAGCGGATAAGATTGTGTTTGTTTGTCAGATCTTTCAACATATCGCGAAGATTGTCCTACGAGCAACATACTCTCGTTTTGCGGAACATCAACAGTTCAATTGTTTCGTCTGGTAATCCTTGTAGACGGTAAAACAATAAAAATAT
>ML120602.1:75052-85616 GCA_003788595.2 Choiromyces venosus 120613-1
AACATTCTCCCTTTCCCCTTGACTGTTCTCCGACAGTCCTAATACCTTCCTGCTTCTTCCTGTGTTTCCTAACCGTTTCTTATCTGTTTCCTAACTGCCAAAGTCCGACACCAATTCGTCTCATCCTCAAACAAACTCTTAATCTATGACATCCTTAATCCTTAGCTAATTCCTGAAACATCCCAAACATTCCTGCTACCGCTAACTACCTTTCCTTGCATCCTTTAGCGTGACATATCAAACAATGTCCCAAACACACTAATCCTGTAACATCTCTCTTGCGCGTCCAACTCCTACTAACGTTACAGCGGTATGGAAGTATCGTGAATTTCAACATTGTCCTTTCTGAAGTTTTTTTTTTTTTTTTGAATAAGCAACAACTATGGTCAGTACAGGAACTGTGATGCTGGATGAAAAGCTGGAGCAAGCAGTAAAAGCATACAAAACGGCCCCAGAATACTCTTCCCATTGTAAAACAGCAACTGCATTCAGAATACGGAGTTTTTCCACTCTCCAAAAATGAGTTACTGGCCATACTGGGTCCAAATCAATAGCAGTAGAAAAATGGCAACTATTATCACGAGAGTAGAATTTTAATAACTGATATTGTAAGAAGATAAAATATTAATATATCTTTAATTATGGTAATATATAGGCAAAGAGGAAGAAGAATTGCTAAAGTATTGTCAAACGCTCTGTGAAGAAAACTTTCCTCTCACATTGCAAATAGTGGAAACACTTGCAGCCCAAATGTTGAGCTGGCGTACTGGTATACCGCGAGCAGATATAAAAGTAGCACATCATTGGAAAGATCGTTTTGTTAAGCGATGGCCAGAGTGGGAGTCAAAACTCAGCTGCTGTATTAATTCTGCACATGCTGAGGCTTCTGATTGAGTAATATTTGAAGACTTCTTTACCAAGGTTAGTATAATAATATATATATAATACTAATTACCTTAGAAAATCTTATTAGTTACAACTAAATAGCTAGAAATCACCTTTGATCAGTATTGTATTCAACCAGAAAATCTCTACAACCTTGATGAGAAAGAAATTCATATGGGAATTGCCTTGCCATCTAAAGTTCTTGTCTCAAAGCATACAAGAGTACTGAAAGGACAAGAACGGGTCCCGGCGAACAACACAGAGAAGGTTCACTTCTCCAAAGGGTAAAACAGATGTAAATGGGTAACTGTCGATCAAAAGAGGAATAAACACTACCAGGTGTGGGCAAAATGCCGCTCGCACAGCTGGAAGTTGAATGGTTATCTAAGAGAAAAAACAAATCTGTCGAAGAAAAATCACAGTCATGAAAGAAAGAAAATAAAACTCGGAAAAAGGGGGGACAAAAATATATTCGCATTCGTAGTAACTATTGTTCATTGCTTGTCTCGTCCCATCTCTTGTCATCATCTCTTCATAACTGCTGGAGTCGTTGCTCCCTATATAAAGAAATCCATAACATGCCAAGTAACTACAACAAAACTTTGTCCCATCAACTTAAAACCTAGCTACAATTTCATAGGTCTACCAAATAAAACCTGGCTTTTCCACCATTGGCACTATCTACAAACCACTTTTCGTTCCCACAGTACTCCACTCCCTATATCAGTTACCCAGCAATCCTGCACTCTAACTGTATTGAACTAGTAAGTGCTAACAAATAATAAGCTGAAGGTTTTCGAAGCAAAGACTAGATAATTTCTACTAGTAGAATTAATTAGGGTCAATCTTGGACTCATAACCTGTCAGAAATATCACTGTATGTAATCACAAATGTGATTGCAAGGATGAGTAGCTGGTTGATTGTTATTAAGTGAAGAGGAAGACAAGAAACAGAATAAAAGAGGAAATCCAAGTTACAGGATGCAGAAGCAAATACAGGCGGGCAACTATATTGTAAGGTAACATAGGAGGATTATGATGATATTTTTCTGTTGGACACACAATCACTATTTCTAACATCCATCACTACTTAGATCCCTGGCTTCAGCGCCTCCAAAATTACACAAAAAAGACAAACATTACAGTTCAATATATCTAAAATAATAATAGAAACAAAGCAGCAAATATGCCAGAGCTGAGCAGGAGGGTATTTGGGTGGATGACTAAGGAAAATAGTTCTTACTCTAGATCAATCTCAAGAGCATCATGATGTGTGACTGAACTGATATGAGGATGATGGTCCAATGTGGTTTAAAGTTATGGTTTGAGGCCAGAATGAGACTCCTGGAGTGAGGTTTTACTCCCCAGACCAGATATTCCATATGTGTTTGGGAGTTGTAAGATCTTTTATATAAAGCTAACATATGCCAGTGATATCTTTTTACCAAATTGTAGAACTCAACAAAACCTACAAAGGGCAGTAAGTTACATGTTAAGTCAACATAATACCATAATAAAGCAAAACTTGTGCAGGAGTTAAGTTTTGTAAACTGGGTTTCTCTTACCTACAGTAAGTTCTTATGTGTAACTTTATTCTCATTGCACCTGATATCATTGGTATAGTTTCATGATGTGCATAATTGGGATCAAAACAGAAGAGATAACCCACTATTAATGGAGGGGGGGTAACTTAAGGAAAGGTGAGAGTGATTCAAGGTCTGTAATGATTCTAAAGTGGTGCGAGAGATAGCTCGACAACTAAATGGTAGTGGTAGATCCACATTTCAGGAACATATCGAGTGACATACCATGATGCTCTTGAGATTGATCTAGAGCAAGATTGATTTTCCTTGATTGTCCACCCCAATGACCTCCTACTTGACTCTGGCATGTCAGCTAGTTTTCATGTATCATTTCAGATCAATTGAACTGCAATGTTTGTCCTTTTTGTGTATTTCTAGAGGAGCTGAAGTATTACAAACCTGGTATGGTTTGTAATGGTTTCACATGACATACAATTGTATGTCATAATAGTTTGGTTGTTAAAGTTTTGCACATGACTCAGTTGAGTCATATAATATTATGTTTTCACACTATGACTCACATACGAGTCATAGGGTCTCACATGGCTGACAGTTATGAGTCATAGTTATTTATGTTTGAATTTGATTGGTATGTTGAGCATTGACTCATATGCGCACATATGAGTCATGAGGATTGAGAGGCATGACTACACTATACGAATCATGAGGTTTCGCACATGACCTGTTTAGGGTCATGGGACTTTCGCACATGACCAAATATGGTCATGAAGTTATATGTTATGCAAGTGTATAAGCCACAGTTATGACTCAGTTAATTTGTAAGCGGGTTGCTGGAAGAACTATATAAAAAGGTTGATAGGACCTGATAGTTGGTTCTTCATGCAACCACCAAAGTTATTTCCTATCTGTTACTTTATGAATAAAACACCTTCATGCTCTTTACAAACCAGACCGAACGATCAAGAAACAAAGACCAAGACAAAGTACGAGTTAGTGCTATAAGGATTTAGTATCAACAAAGGTTGATATCCAAGACGTAGTATAGGATAACAAGTACTAGAGTTCTCGAAGAAAGTAGAATACAATAGAAGGTAAGTAAGTCTATCCAAAGACAAGCTAACCACAGGATCATTGCCTGTTGCGAGATATAAATAGGAGAGATCTTATAGCCGATCGTAACATTTAGTTGCATCTTACAAAAGCAACACCCAACAACAACAATGGCAGAAGCAGCAGGAGATCAACCAATGAACCCCCCCACAGGTGAAGAAGACGAACATGAGGGAGTACAACCTTAGACACTGTTGGCAGAACAACTAACACAAATCTTGGCCGGACTACAAGGGGAAAGGAGACCCAAGACAGAAAAACCAGAAACCTTTGACGGAGAATGAGATAATCTACAAACATGGCTGGCCAAACTAAGGGTCTACTTCCAGGCCATAAGATGGCACAACAACCATGATACGGACAAAAGAGTGTATACAACAAGTCTGCCAAGGAAGGATGCAGCTACCTAGATCACACCTTATGCGGAAGGGAGTTTAGTACAACCCTGGGGGGGATCATGGACTCTATTCCAAGAAACCATTAAAGAACAATTCGGAGCAATAGATTCAAGAGGAGAGGCTCGAATGAAACTCAAAGGACTAAGACAAGGAAATAGATCTATGATGGAATACTGGAACAGCTTCAGAATGACCACTACCAAAGCAGAATTGGATGAAGTAATAAAGGGAGAATGGCTATTGGCAGGAATGGACCTAATGCTACAGAATGCATGGGGAATGGATATAATGGCTTTTGAAACTATGGAACAACTGGCCCGGTGGGCAATCACTAAGGAAACCAAACTGGCTATGTTCAAACATATTCAGAAAGGAAATAAGATGGGGATAGCCTCACGAAACATGGATGGAACATTTAAACAAACCTCATCCCCAGGAGATCCTATGGACCTAGATGCAACAAATCGAAGGAGGTACCAAAGATTATCCCAAGAGGAGTGGAAAAAACACATCAAGGAAGGATTATGCTATTCATGTGGAAGAAGGAGACATATGACAAAGGACTGTTGAGTCCAAAAAGCCAACATCAACAAGTCCAAGATCAGAGGGATGGAGGTCAAGAAGGGACAAGAAGAGGCTTTAAAAGAGCGAAGTCCTCAAGAATAGGTGGTCTCGTGGATGACAAGAAAAAATCCATCAAAAGAAGAACATTGTCCCCAAGAATGGAAGGACCAGGGGACGACAAGATAAAAACCATCAAAATAGCACACTTCCACTCAACATTCCCAAACAAGGAATTACAAAAACTCAAATCAGACCATATCATGGTCAAAATACAACTCCACAATGGACAACAGCAAATATTGACAAATGCAATGATAGATTCAGGAGTAACTGAGGATTTTATAGACCGCAATTTCACTATAAACTATCAGTTACCCTTGGTAAAGATTGAAAAAACTAAGGGAAATATACATGGTGGATGGAACAGTATCCAATGCTGGACCCATCACCCATGTCACAGAAATTCCTATAGACATCAGAAGCCACAAAGAGAAGGCAACCTTCCTAGTGGCAAACCTTGTCAAACATGAAGCCATCCTTGGTATGGCATGGTTAATAGAACACAACCCAAGGATTGACTGGAGAGAAGAAGAAATCACTATCAATAGCGATAGGTGTAAGGCAGTATGCCTTGATGCATCCCCAATGGTATATACAATACCCAAAAAGGAAGCAATTCAAGAAAATCTGAAAAGTCGGATTTTAAGGATCAGCACTAAAGAGGGACCCAACTATGAGATTGTGGTCAAAAAACTGAGAAAAGAGGCAAAGATACCTATGATGGGTTCACAAAAGGCTGCAGGAAGCGACTTGTTCAGCATAGAAGGAGCAATAATCCCAGCAAGGGGACAAAAACTCCTCGGGACAGGAATTTCAATGGGACTTCCGGAGAATACCTATGCCCACATCACACCCAGAAGTGGGTTGGCAAGCAAAAATGGGCTTACCATCAATGCTGGAGTCATAGATGCAGACTACACAGGAGAAATTTGGGTCCTATTGGCAAACCTGTCAGAAATGGATTATGAGGTCCACAAAGGGGATAGGATTGCCCAGGTAATTATCAAAAAAATAGTCTCAACACTCTTCAAGGAAGTACAACAACTTCAACCCACAGAAAGGGGAGAACAAGGATTTGGCAGAATGGATCACCAAAAGAAAGAACCAGGTCAGGATGAGAAAAAGCTATCGATAGCTTTTATCTCAGCACAAGGATTTGGCAGAATGCACGAAGAAGGAGAAATCACCGGAATCCTAAAATGGGACAATGCATGACTCACACTAGCAGCTACAACAATTGGCACAGAACTAGCTCTACAGAAGAAAGGGAAAGGCGGAAAAGAAACTTTGAAGCAAATAGTGCCTAAGGAATACCACAAGTTCTTGGACATATTTGAAGAAAAAGAAAGAATAGAACTACCACCGCATAGAGCGGCAGACCACAAGATCAAGATAGAAGTACCACCACCATTCATGAAGCTCTACCCCTTGAGAGGAGAAGAACTTAAGGAACTCAGAGAATACCTGGAAAAGAATTTGGAAAGACATTGGATAAGACCTTCATCCTCATCAGCAGGAGCACCAATACTCTTTGTCAAGAAAAAAGATTGGAGGCCTAAGACTCTGTGTGGACTACCAGGGCCTAAATGCAGTATCAAAAAAAGGACCAATATCCATTACTGTTGATAAGCGAAGCCTTGGATCAACTGCAAACAGGGAAATACTTCACCAAACTCAACATCAAGGATGCATACCAACATATACAAATCGCCAAAGGAGATGAATGGAAAACAGCATTTAGGACACCATATGGACTATATGAATACATGGTCATGCCATTTGGATTAGTCAATACACTAGCAACATTTCAACGATGGGTCAACAATGCACTCAGCAAATACTTGGATGTCAACTGCATAGCTTACCAAGATGACCTATTGGTATATTTGGATACCATAGAACAACATCGGAAAGACGTAGCCATGATATTAGCAAAACTCAAGGAAATAGGGGTTTGCCTGAAACCCATGAAATGCAAATTCCATAAGGAAGAAACCGAATACCTAGGATTCATCTTCAACTCTGAAGGAGTAAGGATGGACCCTACCAAAACAGATGCCATAAAAGTATGGATGACATTGGAGAAAGTCAAAGATATCTAGAGCTTTGTGGGATTCTGCAACTTCTACCAACTCTTCATAGAAGGATTCAGCAGAATAGCAAAACCATTATACAACAGAACAAAGAAAAACCTGAAGTGGGAATAGGGAAAGTAAGAACAGAAGGCATTTGAGGGTCTTAAGGAAAAACTCACCACAACTCCAATACTAAGACATTTTGACCCAGAAGCACCTATTATGATCAAAACAGATGCATCCAATTATGTCAGTTCTGGAATCATATCGCAACAAGATAAGGAAGGACTATGGAAACTGATAGCTTATCGGTCAAAGACAAGGACTAAGGCAGAATGCAACTACAATATCCATGATAAAGAACTCCTTGTGATCATGCAGGCTCTCAAGGAATGGAGAAAATATGTACAAGGAAGCCCGCACACAGTCAAGATTCTCACAGACCACAAGAACCTAGTCCCATTCACAACCACTAAAGCTTTGAATGGACACCAAATACGATAGAGCGAAGAACTCAATCAATACAACATCAAGATAGAATATCAACTAGGCAAGGAAGGGGCAAAACCAGATGCCCTCACATGAAGAACAAATGACATGCCAACAGAAGAACATGATTGCATCAAGCAATGGCAAAAGATTTTTTTACCTAAAGAACAATTCTTTAAGGATGAAGGATATGCTTCTGGTTCAGAAGAAATCAACACTATGGAACTATGGACGATAGAAGATCAAGGAACAGAAAAGAATATCAAGGAAACAACATCATGGGATGCTTTACTTCAAACTATTTGAAAAGCCATTGAAAGGAAAGATAAGGAATATCCACAGGTTGCATTAGGGTCATGCGACAGGAAAGAAGGATATATGTGGTATAAGGGAAAAATCTGGTTACCTGAAGATGAACCAATAAGAACCGAAGCAATCAGAAGGAATCACGACATACCACAAAACGGACACAGTGGAACAGTCAAGATATTGGAATTGACACAATGAATATATTACTTGCCAGGTATGCACTAAGACGTTAAGCGATATATCAAAAACTGTGACATGTGTCAACAGATAAAACCAAGTCATCACGTGCTATACAGACTACTACAACCTTTACAAATACTGGAAAATCTATGGAAATCCATCAGTATGGATTTCATCACCAATCTACTACTATCAAACGATTATGATGCCATACAGGTTGTTGTAGATCATCTGACCAAGATGGCTCATTTCATACCTTGTCGAAAGGATATGAAAACCAAACAATTTATGCAGCTGTTTATGAAAAATATTTTTAAGCTACGTGGATTACCAAAAGATATCATCAGCGACAGATGTTCAATATTCACATCGGAGCTATGGAAAGAGATGATGAAAGGATTGAACATCACACGAAAGATAAGCACAGCATTTCATCCTCAGATGGATGGACAAACAGAATGAACAAATGCCTCACTGGAATAATTCCTAAGGGCATATGTAGAATATTCCCAACAGGACTAGGAAGGATGGCTATCATTTACAGAAATCGCATACAACAACACACGGTAAGACATTATCAAAACAACACCCTTTTATTCAAATTATGGACACTACCCCATCAATGAACCTATGGGACATGCAGGATTACCAGAAATATTGGAAAAAGATGATATCAGCCAACTACATGAACTTATCCAAATGGAGATATGGATGGCACAAGACAAGATGAGGGAAAACAACGATTGACACAGAAAACCCGATCCAAGACTGGAATCAGGAGATAAAGTCTGGTTAATTATGAAAGACATTCAGACCACAAGACCATCAAAGAAATTAGACTACTGGAAGATTGGACCATACAGAACTATCAAAAAGATTGGAGAAAAAGCTTATAAGCTAGACCTCCTGGCCTCAATGAAAACAAAACATCCAGTCTTCCACATCAGCAAACTTGAACTCTACTCAGACAATCCTCTACCCTCACAAAAGAAACTTCCCCCTCCTCCTAATGAAATAGAAGGAGAAAACGAATATGAACTAGATCAAATCATTGACTCGAGACTACACTACAGAAAACTACAATACCAGGCCAAGTGGACCGGTTACCCCACACAACACAATCAAGAGTGGTACCAAGCCACCAACTTCACCAACACCCAAAATGCAGTCTCCACCTTCCACCAATGATATCCACATAAGCCCAGACCCAGAAAATGAAGCCTGGAGCAAAATATATTTTGAAGAAAAGAAAGATGAGCATGTGGCATACCACGTCACGCCATGTATAGACAAAGAATGCTCCATCCATAAGGATGCGAAAGAAAGACATGACTTCTGGCCCACAGCCAAAACAGCAACTACTAGCTCGAATGGATCCAGTGACACCAACAGCTGGGAAAAGAACTGGGAATCATTCCCACAATTCATACTAAAAGAACCAAAACACAAGAGGATCAATGCAAAGGATTGCATGTGAACACAATGCTCCTTCCACAAAGGAGGAAAGAGGAAAGTGAGATGGGGAGAAAACCAGGTTTCAGGTACAAAACTAGAGGAAAAAGAGGGGGATAAAATGTTCGTATCAAATGAGGACCTATAGAAAACAATCGAAGACCAGTGAAAGAGGCTGGAACAACTAGAAAGAATAGTTGATGGAGCAGGAAGGTCCATCGAATGTCTAAGAGGGGAAGAAAAAGGCCTGAGACTCAGGAATAAGGCCTTGGAAAAAGAGGTAGAAAGAGGAAGATATGCAAGAAGAGAGGTAGAAAAAAGAATTAGGAGAATCTCCCACGAAGTGGTAAGATTGCAAGAGAATGTGGACCAAGATGTATACTATGAAAGGTATCGTCACAGATCCTCAAGGGACTGAGGATTTAGCAAGAGAGGAGCTAGTATTACAAACCTGGTATGGTTTGTAATGGTTTCACATGACATATGATTGTATGTCATAATAGTTTAATTGTTAAAGTTTTGCACATGACTCAGGTGAGTCATATGATGTTATGTTTTTGCACTATGACTCACATACGAGTCATAGGGTCTCACATGGCTCACAGTTGTGAGTCATAGTTATTTATGTTTGAATTTGATTGGTATGTTGAGCATTGACTCATATGTGTGCATATGAGTCATGAGGATTGAGAGGCATGACTACGCTATATGAGTCATGAGGTTTCGCACATGACCTGTTTAGGGTCATGGGACTTTTACGCATGACCAATGGTCATGAGGTTATATGTTACATGAGTGTATGAGTCACAGTTGTGACTCATTTAATTTGAAAGCGGGTTGCTGGAAGAACTATATAAGGAGGTCGATAGGACCTGATAGTTAGTTCTTCATGCAACCACCTAAGTTATTTCCTATCTATTACTTTATGAATAAAACACCTTCATGCTCTTTACAAACCAGACTGAACGATCAAGAAACAAAGACAAAGACTAAGTACGAGTTAGTGCTATAAGGACTTAGTATTGACAAAGGTTGATATCTAAGATGTAGCGTACGATAATAAGTACTAGAGTTCTTGAAGAAAGAAGAATATGATAAAAGGCAAGTAAGTCTATCCAAAGAAAAGCTAACCACAGGATCATTGCCTGTTACGAGATATAATTAGGAGAGATCTTATAGCTCATCGTAACATGAAGTCAGGGATCTGTGTTATATCTTAATGTTGCATTTTATTCTAAGGCACTGAGATATAGGCCAAGTTTACTTTCTTTTCCCCACTTCTCCCATCTTCTCGAGAGGAATAAAGTTTAAAAAAAAAGAACCATACTTTTATTCTCCTGGAATATGGGAGCATTTGGACAGTTTTTTTTTTCTTGAGTAAATTTCAACAGGTATTTATCAAGCTGTCACAGGTCAACTTAGAGTATAGCTCTGGTTCACAGTTATCCGTTCTCGCAGTATAGCTTTCTACAATAAAATTATATTGAATCTCTCACTG
>ML120603.1:1665-33405 GCA_003788595.2 Choiromyces venosus 120613-1
GGTATGCGCAAGAACATGGAATTGTTACTTATGTACTAAATTTTTTTTTTTCTTTTTCTTTTTTCGGCATTCCCGATACGTTTTGGAGGTCATGGCGATTGAGCCAGTGACTTAAATGGGGCTGGGCCCTTGGTGAGTGGGTGTAGTGCTTCTGATTGGAGGGAGTGGGGGGTAAGCCTTGCCATCCTGTTGAGATAGGTGTACCTCGGCCGTACGGGGGTATGCGGACAGTACTCCGATCGGAGGCCAGATAGGAGCGGTAGGTCAGGATGCCACGTCTGGAGAAAGTTGGGTGCCACCCTTGGAATCTCTTCTACAGCCACAAGACCTTGGTCCAGGAGTCTACCCAGTGTTTGACGAAAGCCCGATGCGGGTTTTGTTATGACCGGACGCTCCGGACGGAGGGAGGTGAGGGTCAGGATAAGTCCGTGTTCGCATCCTACCGGCGGAATTCCGACCGGACGAGCAGTGGCTTGTAGTTGGGCCGTCGTCGATCCGACGGGTGATGAGAGGGGTAGTGTCTGAGGAGTTCCTGGTCCGTGGAGTGTTCCCTGGGCCACGATCGTCGCTCCTTCTGTTTGACGTATGGTGATAGGACCCTGTGGATGTTCCGGCTCCGAGGGTGGTCCTCCGTGGAGGAGTATCTGAGGGAGACGGTGAGGGATGAGGGCTATTAGGCGCTTGAATCCGAGTAAGGGCGAGCGCCGTGGGGTGGATTATGGTCTCGATCAGGTCGGTCTGTCGGGCCGGTGGTGTGGTATACGGGTCCAATTCCGCTTTGACGCGCTTGAGGAGGAGTTCCTGACCCGGGAGGTCAGGGGAGGTGGGTGGATGATACGGATGGTGGGTAGGGAGTTCGGGGTGCGGAAGTACCCTGAGCTGTTCAAACACCGACCAGCTTATGTGGTTTAGTCCCGGCCCTTCTCGATGGACCGGCGTGTATGTTGGACCCTCCTGGGACTTCGGGGGTTTTGGACGGGGATAACGCTCCTTGTTCTACTCTGAGACCTGGTGCGATAGGAGTGGACGGGGCGGGCCCGGCTTGAGTCTGTTGAGGTAGAGGGACCCCAGCTTCTGAGCCGTAAGGGCTATGACGAAAACAAAACCTTAATTCCAAAACAAAAACAAATGAAATCTCAGCCCCGTTCCCCATACCAACATAAAGTCAGATGCACCGCCTACGGTGACTAATCAAAAAGGAAAGAAACTCATGAAATCCCTAAGCGAACCCAAGAAAAACATAACGCAAAAGCAGAAACCCAAGAAACCCCCAAGCAAACCCGAGAGAACCATGTAGCCAGGAAAGAAAATTAAACTAAAGGAAAGAAGCGGGCGTCGGAAACGACAGGCCCGGGTGAGGAAAGACGGGGACTGGGCCCCAGGCGGAATCGTAGCTGATGAAGAACAGCAGAGCGGATAGACCAGGTCTTAGCCGATCGACGCCGAGGGGACGGCGGACAGCGAAGGTGTTCCCTGGGTGGTGGGTTGGAGTTGAAGGCCGGACAAAGCCGACCACGGTCGAGGCCAGGCAGGAAGCAAAGCCAAGACAGGCTGGGAGTAGCGTCCCTTAACAGGGACAGTAGCAGTGAGGGCCAAAAGGGGGTAGACCCCTCGGGCAGGATTGGGTGGTGAGGGTGCGGGAGAGAAAGATCTCGAAACCCGGCTTGGGGTGGTAGTAAGATACCAGCTAGGTAGCCAACCGACCACATTACCGCGTCTCTCGTGTAGTCCCTTGTGATAAGAGAGATAGCGTCACTTCTGGAGAGGATCCCAGAGGCAGGAAGGCGGGGGGGAGGCAGCAGTAGGGTGCAAGCCGATCGTCCAAGGGGGAAGAGAGGAGGGGAGTGTTCACTCGGCGGGACGTACTATCGGTATCGCGTTCGTGTCCGACTAGGCAGCCTCCTGCAAGCGAGGAGAATGGAGGAATCGACCGTGGCCTGTTAAAAAGTTTCCTCCTACTGCGAACTGTGTTCCCGGCCGTCTGTAGAAAGACCGAATGAAAAAACCCGACCGTAGCGATCGCTAAGCGAGGCAAAGCAAAAGCGGGGTAGGGGGAAGAGCCAACATCGTGGAGTGGTGATGGCAGGGAAGGAACATCCTCAGGAGGGCAGGCCTCAAGAGGGAAGCAAGGAGGGGATGCCGAAGCGCAAGCAAGAGATGGAAAGTGTGATCTCCTACCCCCCCGAGATGGGGGGGAGGAAGAAGAGTTCGTGATGTTCTCTCGGTGTTGAGTCGTTCCCGATTAGGAAGTAAATTTCAATGACCGGAGTTGTAGCGGAGACGGAGGACGCATAGCCCTTAAGGCTCCACACAGATTCTTGTACCTTAACAACAAACTCATGATTTAAAAAAAAAAAAAAGAAAAAAGAAAAAAGGAAAAAAGCCGTAAGGGCTATGGACCACCTGGCTATCACGATTAACTTTTCCACCCCTCTCCTGGAACCTCCTACCCCCTCCCCAGACTGGAGGAAGACCGACTGGGCGACTCTTCTGCCACTACTCAAGGAATGGTCTGTCCCCCCGCCACCCCCTAACCCCACTGACCTGGCCATGGACACCTGGCTGGATCGTCACCTCACAGCTCTAACCACCCTCCTCCGCTCCCACACCCCCTCCAAGAGGCCATCAGTACACGCCAAGCCGTGGTGGTCACCAGAACTCTCTCACTTACGACAGGCCTACAACACAGCCGCCTGCACCAACCGCAAGAACCGCTCTGCACCCTCCCTTTCCGAGTCCAAGATTAAGCGCAATGCCTACTTCAAGGCAATCAGGCAGGCCAAGGCCACCCACTGGAAAACCTTCCTAGCAGGGATCACCACCACCTCAGTTTGGGACGCCAAGAGGCTCGTCTCAGGCCGCCCTACCGAACGCTTCCTGGCCCTGCCTGGCGCCACCACCCCTATGGAACTCAACTCTTCGCTCCTCGACCATTTCTTCCCCCCTAAACACCCCTCACCAACCGCCAGCTGGCTAAGACAACACGATGACTGCCCCCTCCTCGCAGAAGAAATCTCAAGACCTTTCTCGAAATCCTCCTCCTCCTCAGCCCCAGGTCCCGACCAGATCCCTTACGGCATCTGGAAAGATGTGAACCGGGCCAACCCCAGCATCCTCCTCAACCTCCTCTCTCCTCTCCTCCTCTATGGTTACCACCCCTCCTCCCTCAAGAAAGCTAACGGGGTCGTCCTCCCCAAACTCAGCAAACCTGACTATTCCTCCCCAGCCTCCTTTCGGATCATTATCCTCCTTGAGACGGTCTCAAAGATCCTGGAAAGAATAGTGGCCACACGCCTTTCCCTTATCGCAAGATCGGTTGGCCTTATCAACCCAAACCAATGCGGCTCCCTTTCTGGCCTCTCAACCTTCGACGCCTCAGCCTCCCTTACTCACGAAGTCCACTCCCGCCAACGCCCATGCACCAAAGTTTCCACTCTGTTCCTGCACATCAAGGGCGGCTTTGATAATATTTCTTCCTTTACTCTCTCTCAAATTTTGGTCAAGCGCGGGGTGCCTCAGTACCTCATGTCTTGGGTTCGTTCCTTTCTTTCTAACTGTCAGTGCAAGCTCCTTTTCCAGGGAGCCCCTGGCATTTACTGCCCTGTTCAAGTTGGAGCCCCTCAAGGCTCTCCTGTCTCTCCTTTGTTGTTTTTAATTTATGTTTCTGGCTTACATATTTCAATACCTCGCTCAGTTATTTTTTCATATGTTGATGATTTTTCCGTTACTGTTTCTTCTACTTCTTATAGGAGGAACATTAGGGCTCTTCAGCGTATATTTTCTGTACTTTCTAACAGGGCAGCCAGGATCGGCATGTCCTTCTCCATTCCTAAAACAGAGCTCATCCATTGGCGCACAGAAAAAGACTGGTCGGAAATCTCCAACTCCCCCATCGCCCTCAGCGGCATGGTGTTTTATCCCTCCAGGGTAGTTCGCTGGCTCGGCTATTGGTTCACCCCTTCCCTGGAGACCACCACCCACTTCCTCAAGTGGCTCACCCTGGCTCAAGGCGCCTTCTCCACCATCAGACAACTTTCCCCTCCGGGGGCAGGCATGCCACCGTATGCTTGCCACCGCTTGGCCTCAGGCCTCATCCTCCCTATCCTGGCCTACGGCGCAGACCTACTTCAGCCCACAGCAGGCGTCCTGGAAAGGATGTCGGTCTTCTGGAACCAGGTTCTCCGCTGGGTCACCAACTGCTTCCGGGCGACCCCCACTACTATCCTGGCCTGCGAGGCCTGCCTCCCCCCCCTCCCGGTACTATTTAAACACAAGAGAAGGATGGCCGCCCTGAGACTGGCCTGCTCCTCACCAACCATCAACCCTGCGGCGGCTAGGCTGCCCCCCTCACTTCCCATCACAGACTCCTTGCAGACCAGGCGCTCAACAAGGGACCCAGTCCTGGCAGGGAGAAAGACCAACTGTATCCCCCTCCCCTGGAACACCTTTAAGGCATCAGTGCCCACCAGGAGGCACCTCCCCATCGACCGCCTTTGCCACACCCTCCTCCCAGTCATCCAGAATCTGGGCTCATTCCGGCTGGCGGCCCCTCACCTCCTCCCAGAACTTCCCCCTCCTGAGCAACCGGGCACAAAGCCCTATAAATAGATCAAGGGCGAGCTCCGAGCCACACTCATCGAGGACTGGACCTTGCAGTCACCCCCCTCACTCTACTACAAGTACAGACCGTCCCTCCGGCCCCATGCCTTCATGGGCCTGGACAAGTTCGTGGCTGGTAGGATCCATCAAATGCGAGCTGGGAAGAGTTACCTAGCGGCCCACACCACCTGGGAGGACCCTGGGGCCCCCACCACATGCCCATTCTGCGAGGAAGAGGACGAAAGCCTGGACCACGCCATACTTCACTGCCCTCCCAAGGCTGAAGCTTGTCTCCTCCATCTCCCTGGAGTTGACGACATCGGCCCGGAGTCTTCCCTCTGGACAACTGCGGAACTTACGCTTGGCCTGTCCAACTACATTAAAACCATGGGAACAGGCTTCCCACCCACGATGCCGCCCCTTTGGGTACCGGCGTCCACAACTACCACACCGGACCCTGGATAGGACCGCCTCTGGCTGCCCTGCGATCATACTTTCCTTATATTTTAGTTAGCTTTCCTTATAGTACGGGTATTTTCAGTACGTAGCTTAGGATTTCGTATGTTTCTTTACTAGCTAGATTAGTCCCCGTTGGGGGTGCAGCGTCAGGATTGACACGTGGGAGATTGGGGCCGAGAGTTTCTTTTGTTCGTGCGCTTGATTTATAGTCTTGTTTTTGCCATAGCCCTTAAGGCTTTTTTTTTTTTCTTTTTCTTTTTTTTTTTATCTCATATATTCATTGTTAAGTACAAGGACCTGCATGGAGCCTTAAGGGCTATGCATCCCCTCCGTCTCCGCAACACCTCCAGTCATTTAAATTTATTACCTATTTGGGAACGACTCAACACCACGACTGCGAGCGAAATCATCACCACTTTTTCTCTCCTCCCCCCGCCTAGGGGGGGTTAGGAAGGGCACTTTCCATCACTTGTTTGCGTTTCGGCATCCCCACCTTGCTTCCCTCTTGGGGTCTACCCTCCTGAGGATGTCCTTTAGTTGCTCCCGGCATCTCATGATGCTAGTTACCTCCCTTACCCCGCTTTCGCTTAGCCTCGCTTAGCGATTTCTATGGTCGGGTTTTTTCATTCGGTATTTCTACTGACGGCCAGGAACACAGTTAGTAGTAGGAGGAAACTCTTCAACAGGCCACGGTCGATTCCTCCATTCCCCTTTTACGCAGGGGGCTGCCTTGTCAGACACAAACGCGATATCCGATAGTACGTCCCGCCGAGTAAACACTCCCGTCTTAGACCTCCCCCCCCTCCAGATCGGCCGGCACCCTACTGCCACCCCCTATCCTCCCCTTCGTCGCCTTCCCACCGCTGGGATCCCCACCAGAAGTGACGCCATCTCTCATATCACAAGGGACTACACGAGAGACGTGGTAATACTGTCGGTCGGCTTCGAATCTACTCTAGCTGGTACCTTACTACCACCTTTCCTCCTTTTCGGCTGGCATCCTTACACTGCCAACTCCGCCCTCTCTGTCCTGGCGGGCTCTTGGGGTTCCTTGCTTCTGCCACACCCCCCTTCGGGTGCCTGGCTCTTTCGCCCCCTTTGCTTCGGGCCTTTTCGCCCTAGGATATTATTATCCGCCTTTTGCTGGGGCTGGCTGCAATATTGCCGGTGTGGTTTTCCATAGTTATGGGTTGGGTTTTCTTCGTTGTGGGTTTTGTCGAAGGGTTTGGTTCTTTTTTGGGCTGCGCGGCGTTGGTGGGATCTGAAGTAGTTTACGGGGGGGCCGCTTGTTAGGATAGTTTTTTTGACCAGATCTTCGGGTCATGGTTTTTCTGTAGCTTTCCGGGGCCTGGTCCGGGGTGGAGGTTCTTTGCCGTCATAGCTCTGCAAGCTGTATATGGTTTTTGTACCTTTAAACAAAATAAAATCTGATTTAAAAAAAAAAAAAAAAAGCCTTAAGGGCTATGCATGCCTCCATCTCCACTACACCTCCAGTCATTGAAATTTACTTCCTATTTGGGAACGACTCAACACCACGGCTGAGAGCGAAATCATCACAACTTTTTCTCTCCTCCTCCCTGCCTAGGGGGGGTTAGGAAGAACACTTGCCATCTCTTGTTTGCGTTTCGGCATCCCCTCCTTGCTTCCCTCTTGAGGTCTACCCTCCTGAGGGTGTTCTTTCCTTGCTCCCAGCATCTCACGATGTTGGTTACCTCCCTTACCCCGCTTTTACTTTGCTTCGCTTAGCGAATTCTACGGTCGGGTTTTTTCATTTGGTCTTTCTACAGGCGGCCGGGAATACAGTTAGCAGTAGGAGGAAACATTTCAACAGGCTACAGTCGATTTCTCCATTCTCCTTTTACACAGGAGGCTGCCTTGTCAGACACGAACGCGATAACCGATAGTACGTCCCGCCGTGTGAACACTCCCCTCTTAGACCTCCCCTTCTCTGGACATTTGGCTAGCATCCTACTGCCCCCCTATCCTCCTCTTCGACGCCTTCCCACCACTGGGATCCCCTCCAGAAGTGACGCCATCTCTCATATCACAAGGGACTTCACGAGAGACGCGGTAATACGGTCGGTCGGCTTCGTATCTACTCTAGCTGGTACCTTACTACCATCTTTCCTCCTTCTCGGCTGGCACCCTTACACACTGCCAACTCCACCCCCTCTGTCCTGGCGGGCTCATGGGGTTCCTCGCTTCTGCCACACCCCCCTTCAGGTGCCTGGCTCTTTTTGCCCCCTTTGCTTCGGGCCTTTTCGCCTTAGGATATTATTATCCAACTTTTGCTGGGGCTGGCTGTAACATTGCCGGTGTGGTTTGCCATAGGTATGGGTTGGGATTTCTTCGTTGTGGGTTTTGTCGGAGGGTTTGGTTTTCTTTGGGCTGTGCGGTGTTGGTGTGATTTGAAGTAGTTTACGTGGGGGTCGCTTGTTAGGATAGTTTTTTTGACCAGATCTTCGGGCCATGGTTTTTCTGTAGCTTTCCGGGGCCCGGTCCGGGGTGGAGGTTCTTTGCCATCATAGCTCTGCAAGCTGCATATGGTTTTTGTACCTTTAAACGAAATAAAATCTGAATTAAAAAAAATAAAAAAAAAATAAAAAAAAAATAAAAAGCCTTAAGGGCTATGCATGCTGCACGCCCTTTACTTTCCTGACCTTTAAAAAATTACTGCATTCGGCCACCCCAAAACTCCAAACTTTTGGGTGGCAACCAGCTCGACAAACCAAATTTGCTCTTCGCTTAGGCTTCACCTATAAGCGGCCCCACCCCAGCTTCACCAGCGCCAGTCACCATGACTGACTCCAGGTCCTCTTCCCGTGCCTCCAAGCGCTCTCAACAACACCACCACCCCTACACTGGTGGGGAACGCTCCTCCACCTCTGGAGACAATGCTGCCCCCTCCCCAACTGCTTCCCCAGGCCCCCTGGATCCTAACCTCCCACTCCTTCGTAACCTCTGCCGGCAGGTCATCCCTGATCTGCACCTAGACTCTGAGACCTTCCCGCCCCTCAACGACGATGCCCTCAGAGACCTCAATACAGGGGAAGCAATAATCATCCCTCTGCTTTGCAGACTCCTTCAGGGGGTAGGCAACATAGCTGACCGCATCTCAAGGCTCGAAGAACAGAGCCCTCCCCCCCAACCCCCCCCAGCCGAGGACCGCCAGGGCCCCACCCCCAAAGACTTTGCAGCACTCCAGGTGTCAGTCAAAGACCTCACCAACCAAGTCGTGGCGCGAGCCAGCGCCCCCTCTCATGCTCCCCCTCCCCCCCCAATTCCGAACCGCTCCAGGCCAGCACAGGCCCAACGCCAAGCCCCGCCCACTGCGGCACCCATGCCAGCCCCAGCAGCCACCAGTGGCTTCGACTGGGACCTCCCTCGCTTCGACTCCGCTCTCAAGCAGTGGTACAGTGACCCCAAGGCCTGGGCGGTCAAGTTCCCCCAGTCATGGGAGGCTGAATCCACCGCAAGGGGGAGTACGACCTCGTCTCCTTCCTCCCCGGAAAAGAGCACCCCAACTTCAAGAAGGAGGTGCCCCGCCAACCCCCCCAGCCTGCAACCTATGCCTCCGTCGCTGCCGTGCCAGCCAACGGTGGGAGGTCCAAGAAGGGCAAGAAAAAGACCTCGGCTGCCGAAGTCGCGACGTCCAATGCTGCCGCCCCTGTGTCTAAGGGCCTGGCACCGTTGCCCCTGGCTGAGCGCCGTTTCTTTGCCCCCCGTATGACCCCCCTCCCCCATGCTGACGCTCAGAGAATAGCTGCTACTGCCCCTGACGTCGCCGCCCTCGTCCTCCAGGAAGCCAACTGCCCCCTCCCTCTCAGCTTCGCGGCCACCGTGAATGGATGAGGCTCTCTCACCCTTCTCGCCAAGAATCTCTTCACCCCCGCCACGGTCTACTCCCCATACCACGAGGCCCTGGCCAGCAAGTTCAATCAATCCTTCCCCATAGAAGAAAACCCCCTCCTCCCCTTCCACCCTGCCCCCAACGAAGTCCAACTGGTGATCCACGGCCTCCCCCTCCAGTACCTGCCCTCCGATAATGCTGACCTTTGTGCCTCCCTCCTTCCCTCCATCCGCAATGCGGCGGATGTGACGATCTTCACCACTCGCTTCCTGCAGCCAGACCCGGAAAAAAGGGCTGCTAAGAGGACATCCTCCATTATCGTTTCGGTTGCCCCTGCTGACGTTAGCAGCATCGGCAGCAACATTTTCCTTTACTCCAAGTCCCGTAACGTTGAACGGGCGCACTCCTCTAACCGTTTCATGCAGTGCAGGAAGTGCTGGATGTTCGGCCACTCCGCGCCAGCCTGCAAGGCCACCCACAACACCTGCCCCCTGTGCTTGGCCAACCACCTTCGCTTGGCCCACCGCTGCCCCAACCCCACATGCCCCAAGATGGGCCAGACAAAGGCAGTACCAGCGTGCTGCGTCGCCTCGCCCCTCCGCTGCCCCAATTGCGAAGGCCCTCACTCGGCCACCCACCCCGAATGCCCAGCCAGGCCATCCAGGACAGACCCTGCTGACCCCCCAGCACACCCGCAAGGGGATGCAATGGAGACGGCACAGGACACTCCCCCGGCCGACATTGTGGCACCGCTAACCCCTCCAACAGCCCCCCCCCAAGAGGAGGAAACCCCCAGACCTGCCCCCTATGTCCCTGGCTCCCTTCAAGGCAGAGCCCCCAGTGCCCCTCTGGCTACTGCCTTTCTGGGAAGGAGCCTCTTCGATACCCCCAGAGCGCCCCCCCAAGGAGGCCCCTTCGCTGCGCCCCAAACCAGACATGTCGGCCCCCCTCCTGCTTGGGCCGACGATGTTCCCCCTTCTTCTCCTGATATCCTTAACCAATAAGTGATACGCCCGACAGCGCCACTCCGCCCTTAGGGCCCCACACTCCTTCCAAATTTAAAAAACTTTCCTTTGTTCAACATAACTGCCTGGGAAGCTGGGATGTTTTTCTTTCTTTATTTAACAGCTTTAAGTCACTGCCGACTGCCCCTCATATAGTCCTCCTTCAGGACCCCCCTACCTTTCGTGGCTGCCTGCCTGCTTTTGGCTTTTGCAAGGCGTTCGCCCCTCCTTTTTTACCGGACGCCCCCCTAGGGTCGCTTCTTTTGTTTCCTTAGAGTTTCAACCAGGCGTTTCTGTTTTGCCTTGTTTTTTTGACAAACCTGACTTGATGGCCCTGGATATTGTTTCTGCTGATGGCCTGTTTAATACTTTACACACACAGCTTAGGATCTACAACGCCTACTCCACACAAGGGCCTACCTCGCTTGCGAGATCGGTCCAGCCTCACGAGGTCTTCAAGGCCCATCCCTTTCCAACACTGGTGGTAGGGGACTTCAACATCCACCACACCCAATCTGACCCCCTACGAGCGATCTCACCCAATGAGTATACGACCTCTTCCCCCTACTTTGACTTGGCAAACGACCTCCAGTTCTCCCTCCTCAACACCCCTGGCATTTTCACCCGTTTCCCCTTTAATACCGCCAACCGACCAGGTGTCCTGGATCTCGCCTTCGCCAACAACCTTCTCCAACCCTACTTTGCTGACTGGCATGCCAACCTCCCATCAACTGGATCCGACCATTTGCTGACCACAGTAATTTTTTCCACCCCCCTTCTCAAGCCTTCTCCCCCTTGCCCCAACTGGCAGAAGACGGACTGGGCCTCGCTTCTACCAGCCCTTGCCTCACTGTCGATCCTGCCTCCACCCCCGTACCCAACCGACCTAGCCATGGACGCCTGGCTCTCCAGACACCTCACGACAGTCACCGCACTAATTCGGGCTCACACCCCCTCCAAGAGACCTTCAGTTCAGGCGAAACGCTGGTGGACATCTGAGCTCACACACCTGAGACAACTCTATCACTCCGCCTCCCGCGCCCATCGCAAGAACTGCATGACATAATCCCTCTTGGAGGCCAACACCAGGCGGAACAACTTTTTCAGGGCAATCCATAAGGCAAAAACCTCGCACTACAAATCCTTCCTTACCGGGGTGACGACCACCACAGTTTAGGATGCAAGAAGAATGGCCTCCGGCAGGCCAGCCAACAGGTTCCCCTCTGTCCCAGGCGCTGTTACCCCAACAGAAATCAACTCCTCCCTCCTCAGTGATTTTTTTCCTCCCAAACCTCCCTCCCCCTCGGCCAGCTGGCTACGACCACACGACGACTGCCCCCTCCTCCCCGAAGAAATCTCACAAGCTCTTGCTAAATCCTCCTCCTCCTCAGCCCCAGGTCCCGACCACATCCCTTACGGCGTCTGCAAGGATGTGAACTGGGCCAACCCCAGTATCCTCCTCAACCTCCTCTCTCCCCTCCTCTCCCACAGATATCACCCCACCCACCTCAAAAGGGCCAACGGGATAGTGCTTCTGAAACCAGACAAGCCTGACTACTCTTCCCCAACTTCATTCCGGATCATCGTGCTCTTAGAGACTGTCTCCAAGATCCTGGAACGTATTGTCGCCACTCGCCTATCCCTCATCGCAAGATCAGTCGGCCTCATCAACCCCAATCAGTGCGGATCCCTCCCCGGCCTCTCGACCTTCGACGCCTCAGCCTCCCTCATTCACGAAGTCCGCTCCCGGCAGCGCCCAGGCACCAAGGTCTCTACCCTTTTCCTGGATATCAAGGGCAGCTTCGATAATATTTCTTCCTTTACTCTCTCTCAGATTTTGGTCAAGCATGGGGTACCTAGGTACCTTGTGTCTTGGGTTCGTTCCTTTCTTTCTAACAGCCAGTGTAAGCTCCTTTTCCAGGGAGCCCCTGGCGTCTACTGTCCCGTTCAAGTGGGAGCCCCTCAGGGCTCTACTGTTTCTCCTTTGTTGTTTTTGATTTATGTTTCTGGTTTAGATATTTCAATACCTTGCTCAATTATTTTTTCATATGTTGATGATTTTTCTGTTACTGTTTCTTCTGCTTCTTACAGGGGGAATATTAGGGCTCTTCAGCGTATTTTTTCCTTACTTTCTAACAGGGCAGCCAGGATCGGCATGTCCTTTCCATACCAAAGACGGAGCTTATCCACTGACGTACAGAGAAAGACCAGTCGGAAGTCTCCAACTCCCCCATTGCCCTCAATGGCATGGTATTTCAACCCTCCAGGGTCATCCGCTGGCTTGGCTACTGGTTCACTCCAACCCTGGAAACCACCACCAACTTCCTTCGAAGGCTCAACCTTGCTCAGACCGCCTTCGCGACTATCCACAAACACTCTCCCCCTGGCGCCAGCATGGCCCCCTACGCGTGCCACCGGCTGGCATCTGGCCTCATCCTTCTCATCCTGTCCTATGGGGCAGACCTCTTTCAGCCTACGGTGGTGATGTTGGACAAGATGTCGGTTTTCTGGAACCAAGTCCTCAGATGGGTCACCAACTGCTTTCGGGCCATGCCCACAACAATACTGGCCTGCGAGGCCTGCCTGCCGCCTCTCCCAACAATCCTAAAGCACAGGAGAAGGATGGCCGCCTTCAGGCTGGCCTGCTTGTCCCCAATCATCAACACTGCAGCAGCTAGGCTGCCCCCCTCCCTCCCCATAGCGGACTCCTCAAGCATCCGACGTTCGACCAGGAACCCGGTGCTAGCAGGGAGAAAGACGAACTGCATTCCCCTACCCTGGGACGCCTACAAGGCAGAGGCTCCGATGAGGAGGCACCTTCCGATAGACTCCCTTTGCCACTCCGTCCTCCCAATAATCCGTGGGCTTGGCTCGTTTCCACTTGCCGCCCCGCACCTCATACCCGAGCTCGTTCCTCCGGATAGCTTGAGCACCACCCCCTACGCCCAGGCTAAAGCAGAGCTGCGCAAACTCCTCCTACAAGACTGGGCCCTCCAGTGGCCCCCACCCACCTACTACGGCTACCAGCCATCCCTCAGGCCCCATGCGTTCATGGGGCTCAACAAGTTTGTGGCTGGGCGAATACATCAGATCAGAGCCGGGAAGAGCTACCTGGCAGCCCACACATCCTGGGAGGACCCTGAGGCCCCCAAAACTTGCCCATACTGCGAGGAACAAGATGAGACCCTGGACCACGGAATCCTTACCTGCCCCGCCAGGGCCGAAACTCTGACAACTCTATCTCCCTGGGGTCGAAGACATACGCCAGGACTCCCTAATCTGGGCATCGGCCAAGCTTATGCTTGCCCTTGCCAGCTACATTAAAGCCAGGGGAACAGGCTTCCCACCAGCTATGCGCACCCTCCGCGGCCAGGCACCACCTGCAACCCCTCCGGACCCTGGATAGGACCGCCCCGGCTGCCCTGCCATTTTACTTTCCTACCGCTTTAGTTAGCTTTTCTTTATTATGATTTTTCTAGGTTCGATTAGGATGTTATTTTTCTCTACTAGCTAGATTAGTCACCATTTGGGGTGCAGAGACAGAATCGTCTACCTTGAAGAACGGGGCTGAGATTTCTTTTATTACTGCATTTGGCTTATAGTTTTGTTTTTGTCATAGCCCTTGAGGCTCCACACAGATTCTTGGACTTAACAACAAACTCATGATTTAAAAAAAAGAAAAAACAAGAAAAAAAGCCTTAAGGGGTATGCATGCTCCGCACCCTCTACTTTCCTGACCTTTAAAAAATTACTGCATTCAGCCACCCCAAAACTCCAGACTTCTAGGTGGCAACCATCTCGACACACCAAAATCTGCTTCTCGCTTAGGCTTCACCTATAAGCGACCCCACCCCAATTCCAACAAAGCCAGCCACTATGGCAGACTCCAGGTCCTCTTCCCATGCCTCCAAGCGCTCCCAACAACACCACCACCCCTACGCTCGCGGGGATCGCCCCTCCGCCTCTGGAGATGATACTGCCCCCTCCCCAACTGCTTCCCCAGGCCCTCTGGACCCTAACCTCCCCCTCCTTCACAACCTCTGTCGACAGGTCATCCCTGACCTCCATCTAGACTCTGAGGCCTTTCCGCCCCTCAATGACGACGCCCTCCGAGACCTCTCTACGGGCGAGTCCATCATCATCCCCCTACTTTGCAGGCTACTCCAAGGGGTATGTAATGTGGCCGACCGCATCTCGAGGCTCGAAACACAGAGCCCTCCCCTGCAACACCCCCAACTGGAGGCCACCAGGGCCCCACCGGTAATGACTTTGCAGCCCTTCAAGCGTCAGTCAAAGACCTCACCAATCAGTTCGTGGCATGGGCTGCTGCCCCTTCTCGCCCTCCCCCTGCCCCCCCTGTCCCAAACCGCTCCAGGCCGACACAGGCCCAATGCCAAGCCCCCCCGTCTGTGCCACCTGCACCAGCCCCAGCAGCCACCAGTGGCTTCGACTGGGACCTCCCCCACTTCGACTCCGCTCTCAAGCAGTGGTATGGTGACTCCAAGGCCTGCGTGGTCAAGTTCCCCTGGTCCTGGGAGGCCAAATCCTACCGCAAAGGAGAGTATGACCTCGACTCCTTCCTCCCCGGAAAAGAGCACCCCAACTTCGGAAAGGAGGTGCCCCACCAACCCCCCCAGCCTGCAACCTACACCTCTGTCGCTGCCGAGCCAGCCAAAGGAGGGAAGTCCAGGAAGGGAAAAAGAAACACCTTGGCTGCCCAAGTCACGACGTCTAATGCTGGCGCCCCCGTATTTAAGTGCCTGCCACCATTACCCCTGGCTCAACACCGTTTCTTTGCCCCCCGTATGAACCCCCTCCCCCACGCTGACACTCCGAGAATAGCTGCAACTGCCCCTGACATCGCCGCCCTCGTCCTCCAGGAAGCCAACTGCCCCTTTCCCCTTAGCTTCACAGCCACCGTGAACGACCGAGGCTCCCTTACACTTCTCGCTAAGAACCTCTTCACCCCTTCCATGGCCTACTCCCCGTACTACGAGGCCCTTGCCATCAAGTTCAATCAGTCATTCCTGATCGGAGAGAATCCTTTCCTCCCCTTTCGCCCCGCCCCCATCGAGGTCCAGCTGGCAATCAACGGCCTCCCACTCCAGTACCTGCCCGCTGATAATGTGGACCTCTGTGCCTCCCTCCTTCCCTCCATCTGCAACGCGGCAGATGTGACGACCTTTTCCGCTTGTTTCCTGCAGCCCGACTGGGAGAAAAGGGCTGCTAAGAGAACTTCCTCCATTATTATCTTGTTCGCCCCCGCCGATGTCAGCAGGGTCGGCGGCAACATCTTCTTTACTCTAAGTCCCGCAACATCGAGCGGGCACACTCCTCTAAACATTTCATGCAGTGTAGGAAATGCAGGAAGTTCGGCCACTCCTCCCCCGCCTGTAAGGCAGCCTACAACACCTGCCCCCTTTGCTCGCTCAACCACTCCCGCTCAGCCCACCGCTGCCCCAACCCAACATGCCCCAAGATGGGCCAAACGAAGGCGGTACCAGCATGCTGCGCCGCCTCGCCCCTCCGCTGCCCCAACTGTGAGGGCCCACACTCAGCCACCCACCCCGAATGCCTGGCCAGACCATCCAGGACAGACCCCGCTGACCTCCCAGCACCCCCTCCAGGGGACACAATGGAGACGGCAGAGGATACTGCCCCGGCCGACATACCGGCACCACTAACCCCCCCCACAGCCCCTCCCCAAGAGGAGGAAACCCCGAGACCCATATTCCCGCCGCAAGGCTACCTCCCAGAGAGGGCCCGCAGTGCATCAAACCTCTTCGGAGGAAGTCTCTTTGGAACCCCCCGTGCCCCCCTCCCTGCTGGCCCATTCGCGGCACCCCAACCCAGACATGTCGGCCCCCCTCCCCGATGGGCCGACGATGTTCATTCCTCTTCACCTGACCCCCTTGCCCAATGAGTGATACGCCTAACAGCGCCACTCCGCCCTTAGGGCCTCACACTCCTTCCACCTTTAAAAAACTTTTCTTTGTCCAACATAACTGCCTGGGAAGCTGGGATGTTTTTCTTTCTTTGTTTAACAGCTTCAAAGCGCTGCCCACTGCCCCTCATAGAGTCCTTCTTCAGGACCCCCCTACTTTTCGTGCTCGCCTGCCTGCCTTTGGCTTTTATAAAGCATTCGCCTCTCCTTTTTTTGCCAGGTGCCCCCCCTAGGGTCGCCTCTTATGTTTCCTTGGAATTTCAACAAGGCGTTTTTGTTTTGCCTTGTTTTTTTGACAAACCTGACTTGATGGCCCTGGATGTTTTTTCTGCTGACAGCCTTTTTAATACTACACACACACAGCTCAGGCTCTACAACGCCTACTCCACTTCAGGACCCACCTCGCTTATGAGGTCAGTTTTACCCCACGAGGCCTTCAAGGCCCACCCCTTCCCAACGCTGGTGGTTGGGGACTTCAACATCCACCACACCCAGTCTGACCCCCTACGCGCGATCTCACACAATGAGTACACAACTTCCTCCCCCTACTTTGACTTGGCAAACGACCTTCAGTTCTCCCTCCTCAACACCCCTGGCATCTTCACTCACTTCCATTTCGACACCGCCAACCGACCAGGAGTCCTGGATCTTGCCTTCGCCAACAACCTTCTCCAGCCCTACTTTGCTGACAGGCACACCAACCTCCCGTGAATAGGGTCCGACCATGTGCTAATTATGTTTATTTTTTCAGCCCCCCTCCTCAAACCTCCTCCCCCCTGCCCAAACTGGCAGAAGACGGACTGGGCCTCGCTCCTACCAGCTCTCGCCTCACTGTCCATCCCGCCTCCACCCCCTTACCCGACTGACTTGGCTCTGGACGCCTGGCTCTCCAGACACCTCACGACAGTCACCACGCTAATGCGGTCACACACCCCATCCAAGAGACCTTCTGTTCAGGCAAAGCGCTGGTGGACTTCCGAGCTCACCCACCTCAGACAGATCTATCACTCCGCCTCCCGTGCCCACCACAAAAACCACACGACATCATCCCTTTCAGAGGCCAACACTAGGCGGAACACCTACTGCAGGGCAATCTGAAAGGCCAAAACCTCGCACTACAAAACTTTCCTTGCTGAGGTCACGACCACCACAGTTTGGGATGCAAGGAGAATGGCCTCAGGTAGACCAGCCGACAGATTCCCCTCTTTCCCAGGTGCCTCCACCCCAACAGATATCAACTCCTCCCTCCTCGACCACTTCTTTCCTCCCAAACCTCCCTCACCAACTGCTGGCTGGCTTAGGCCACATGACGACTGCCCCCTCCTACCCGAAGAAATCTCATGAGCTCTCGCCAAATCCTCCTCCTCCTCAGCCCCTGGTCCTGACCAGATTCCTTATGGAGTCTAGAAGGATGTGAACCGGGCCAACCCCAAGATCCTACTCGACCTCCTCTCTCCTCTCCTCTCCTATGGATACCACCCAACCCACCTCAAAAGGGCCAACGGGATTGTGCTTCCAAAACCAGGCAAGCCTGATTACTCCTCCCTGGCATCCTTCCGGATCATCGTCCTCCTCGAGACCGTCTCCAAGATCCTGGAAAGGATTGTCGCTACCCGCCTATCCCTCATCGCTAGGTCAGTCGGTCTCATCAACCCCAACCAATGCGGCTCCCTTGCCAGCCTGTCAACTTTCGACGCCGCAGCTTCCCTCTTCCACGAAGTCTGCTCCCGCCAACGTCCAGGAACTAAAGTCTCTACTCTTTTCCTGGACATCAAGGGTGGCTTCAATAATATTGCCTCTTTTACTCTTTCCCAGATTTCAGTCAAGCGCGGGGTGCCTAGGTACCTTGTGTCTTGGGTTCGTTCTTTTCTTTCAAACCGTCAGTGCAAGCTCCTTTTCCAGGGAGCCCCTGGCGTCTACTGTCCTGTTCAAGTTCGAGCCCCACAAGGCTCTCGTGTCTCTCCTTTGTTATTTTTGATTTATGTTTCTGGTTTGCATGTTTCAATACCCCGTTCAATAATTTTTTCTTATGTTGATGATTTGTCTGCTACTGTTTCTTCTGCATGTTATAGGGGGAACATCAGGGCTCTTCAGCGTATTTTTTCTTTACTTTCTAACAGGGCAGCCAGGATCAGCGTGTCCTTCTCCATTCCGAAAACAGAGGTTATCCATTGGTGTACAGAAAAGGACCAGTCGGCAGTCTGCAACTCCCCCATTGCCCTCAACGGCATGGTCTTCCACCCCTCCAAGGTCATTCGATGGCTTGGCTACTGGTTCACCCCAACCTTGGAGACCACCACCCACTTCCTCAGAAGGCTCAACCTGGCCCAGACCGCCTGCGCGGCTATCCGCCAACTCTCTCCCCCCGGCGCCGGAATGGCCCCCTATGCATGCCATAGGCTGGCCTCAGGCCTAATCCTCCCGATCCTGTCCAACGGGGTGGACCTCTTCCAACCAACAGTGGTGACGTCTGACAAGATGTCGGTCTTCTGGAACCAAGTCCTCATGTGGGTCACCATGTGCTTCCGGGCAACGCCCACCACCATACTGGCCTGCGAGGCCTGCCTACCCCCACTCCCCACCATACTCAAACACAGGAGAAGGATGGCCGCCTTCAGGCTGGCCTGCTCATCCCCAATCATCAACCCAGCAGCAGCTAGGCTGCCCCCCTCCCTCCCCATAGCAGATTCCTCAAGCATCCGACGTTCGACCAGGAACCTGGTGCTAGCAGGGAGAAAGACAAACTGCATTCACCTACCCTGGGATGCCTACAAGGCAGAGGCTCCGATGAGGAGGCACCTTCCGATAGACTCCCTTTGTCACTCCCTCCTCCCAATAATCTGTGGGCTTGGCTAGTTTCCGCTTGCCGCCCCACACCTCATACCCGAGCTCATTCCTCAGGATAGCTCGAGCACCACCCCCTACGCCCAGGCTAAAGCAGAGCTGCGCAAACTCTTCCTATAAGACTGGGCCCTCCAGTGCCCCCCACCCACCTACTACGGCTACCAGCCATCCCTGAGGCCCCATGCGTTCATGGGGCTCGACAAGTTTGTGGCTGGGCGAATACACCAAATCAGAGCCGGGAAGAGCTACCTGGCAGCCCACACAACCTGGGAGGACCCTGAGGCCCCCAAAACTTGCCCATACTGCGAGGAACAAGACAAGACCCTGGACCACGCAATCCTTACCTGCCCCGCCGGGGCCGAACTCCGACAGCTCCATCTCCCTGGGGTCGAAGACATAGGCCAGGACTCCCCAATCTGGGCATCGGCCAAGCTTACGCTTGGCCTCGCCAGCTACATAAAGCCACGGGAACAGGCTTCCCAACAGCTATGCCCACCCTCTGGGGCCCGGCACCACCCATAACCCCTCCGGTCCCTGGATAGGACCGCCCCGGCTGCCCGGCCATTTTACTTTCCTACAGTTTTAGTTATCTTTTCTTTATTATGATTTTTCTAGGTTTGCTTAGGATGTTATTTTTCTCTACTAGCTAGATTAGTCACCGTTTGCGGTGCAGAGACAGAACCGTCTACCTGGGAGAACGGGGCCGAGATTTCTTTTGTTACCGCGTTTGGCTCATAGTTTTGTTTTTGTCATAGCCCTTAAGGCTTTTTTTATTTTATTTTTCATTTCATTTGATTTTATTTTGTTTAAGGTACAAAAATCCACAAGGAGCCTCCAGGGCTAACGCGTAAAAAACCTCCAACCCGGGCCAGGTCCCGGAAAGCTATAGAAAAATCATGGCCCGAAGACCTGGTCGAAAAAACTATCCTAACAAGCACCCACTCCCGTCAGCTACAAAAGTATGAAATCCCACCAAAATAGCGTAAAAACTAGGAAAACCAAAATACCGACAGTGCACCTAACGAAGAAATCCTAAGACCCAAAACCTAAGGAAAACCAAACCGGCAATGTTGCAGCCAGCCCCGGCCAAAGTTGGATAATTGTACCCATGGGCCGCAGCCCAAGCCAGGGAGTCGAAAGGGAGCCCGGCACTTGATAGGGGTGTGGCAGAAGTAAGGAACCCCAGAAGCCCGCCTGAATAGAGGGGGTGGAGTTGGCTGTATATAAGGGTGCCAGCCGAGGGAAGGATAGGTGGTAGTAAGGTACCAGCTGGAGTAGATCCAAAGCCGACCGACCATATTACCGCCTCTCTCGTGTAGTCCCTTGTGATATGAGAGATGGCGTCACTTCTGGAGGGGATCCCAGTGGTAGGAGGGCATTGAGGAGGCGGATGGGGGGGGCAGTAGGGTGCTAGCCGATCCGGAGGGGGGGGTGGTCTAAGAGGGGAGTGTTCACTCGGCAGTACCTACTATCGGTTATCGCGTTCTTGTCTGGCAAGGCAGCCTCCTGCATAAAAGGAGAATGGAGAAATCGACCGCGGCCTGTTGAAGAGTTTCCTCCTACTGCTAACTGTGTTCCCGGCCGTCTGTAGAAAGACCGAATGAAAAAACCCGACCATAGGATTCGCTAAGCGAGGCGAAGTGAAAGCAGGGTAGGGGAAGTAACCAACATCGTGAGATGCTGTGAGGAAGGAAAGAAGAACCTCAGGAGGGTAGACCTCAAGAGGGAAGCAAGGGGGGGATTCCAAAATGCAAACAAGTGATGGAAAGTGTTCTTCCTGACCCCCACTAGGTGGGGGGGAGGAGAGAAAAAGTGGTGATGATTTCACTCTCAGCCGTGGTGTTGAGTCGTTCCCAAATAGGTAATAAATTTCAATGACTGGAGGTGTAGCGGGGACGGAGGATGCATAGCCCTTAAGGCCCCACACAGATTCTTGTACTTAACAACAAACTCATGATTTAAAAAAAAAAAAGAAAAAAAAAAAAAAGAAAAAAAAAAAAGAAAAAAAAAGCCTTAAAGGGTATGCACACTCCGCACCCTTTACTTTCCTGAGCTTCGAAAAATTACCGCTTTCGGCCACCCCAAAACTCCAAACTTTTGGGTGGCAACCGTCTCGACACACCAAATTTTGCTTCTCGCTTAGGCTTCACCTATAAGCGACCCCACCCCAACTCAACCAAAGTCAGCCATCATGGCCGACTCCAGGTCCTCTTCCCGAGCCTGGAAGCGCTCACACCCCTATGTACGTGGTGGACAAATCTCCTCTACCGAACCTGCCCCTGAGGGACCTGGTGCTCCCTCCAGAACCTCCACCCCGGCTGTCCTCAACCCAAACCTCCCCCTTCTCCGCGACCTCTGCAACGAGGTTTTCCCCCAGATCATGCTCGATCCCGAGACCATCCCCCCCCCCTCTCCAACGATAATCTTCAAGACCTCTCAACCGGAGAAGCCTTCATGATCCCCCTCCTTTGCAAAGTCCTCCAGGGCATTGGCCACCTAGGCAACCGCATCGCAAGGCTGGAAACTGCCCCCCCACCCCCTCCTCAACCATCTGGTGGACCCCAAGGCCTCCCACGCTCCGAACTCAGGGCCCTCAAGGCCTCCTTTGGTGACCTCTCACGATGAGTCGTGGCCCAGGCCAGTGCTCCCTCCCACCCAGCTGCCCCTCCGGTCCCGCACCGCTCTAGGCCCTCCCAGCCATCGCACCAAGCCCCCCCTGCTCCGCCTCCTGTGCCAACCCAGGCAGCCACTACTGGCTATGACTGGGACCTCCCTAACTATGACACTGTGCTCAAGTACTGGTACGGCAACCCCAAGGCCTATGCCGTTAAATTCCCTGGGTCTTGGGAGGCCGATAAGTACCGTGAAGGCGGGTACAACCTCTCCGCTTTCCTCCCCAGCAAGGAACACCCCGACTACAAGAAGGAGATGTCCCGCCAAGCCCACCCCGCCACCTACGCCTCTGTTGCTGCCCAGCAAGCCAAGGGGAGGAAGTCCAAGAAGGGCAATAGGAACACCTCAGCCGCTCAAGTCGCGACGTCTAATGCTGGCGCTCCCGAGTCTCAGCGCCCACCACCACTACCCCTGGCCAAACGCCGTTTCTTTGCCCCCCATATGCACCCCCTCCCCCACGCTGATGCCCAGAGAATAGCTGCCACTGCCACCGACATCGCCGCCCTTGTTCTACAGGAAGCAAACTGCCCCTTTCCCCTCAGCTTCACGGCCACAGTGAACGACTGAGGTTCCCTCACCCTCCTTGCCAAGAACCTCTTCACCCCCGCTACTGCCTATTCCACGTACTATGAGGCTTTGGCCAACAAGTTCAACCAATCCTTCCCCATTGGGGAAAACCCCTTCCTACCCTTCTGCCCCACTCCCAACGAGGTCCAACTGGCCATTCACGGCCTCCCCCTACAGTATCTCCCTGCCGACAACGCAGCTCTCTTTGCCTCCCTCCTTCCTTCAATCCGCAATGCAGCGGATGTGACTATCTGCACAGCCTGAGTTTTGCAGCCCGACCCAGACAAGAGGGCAGCTAAAAGAACCTCCTCCGTTATTGTTTCGGTCACCCCTGCTGACGTTAGCAGGATCGGTACCAACATCTTCCTCTTTTGCAAGTCCCGTAACGTTGAGCAGGCACACTCTTCTAACTGATTCATGCAGTGCAGGAAGTGCTGGAAGTTCGGCCACTCCGCCCCTGCCTGCAAGGCGACAAACAACACCTGCCCCCTGTGCTCAGCCGGTCATTTGCGCTCAGCCCACCGATGCTAGAACCCCACCTACCCCAAAATGGGCCAGACAAAGGAAGTGCCTGCGTGCTGCATAGCCTCGCCCCTCCGATGCCCCAACTGCGAAGGCCCACACTCCGCCACGCACCCCAAATGCCCGGCCAGGCCATCCAGGACCAATCCAGCCGACCCTGTCATGCCCCCCTCTGGGGATGCGATGGAGACAGCAGAGGACACCGGAGTCCCAGCCGATTCCCAGGCACCACTGACCCCTCCCACAGCCGCTCCCCAGGAGGAGGAAACCCCTAGACCCGCTCCATATGTCCCCGGCTTTCTCCAAGGCAGGGCCCCTAGTGCCCCTCCAGCTACCACCTTTCTAGGAAGAAGACTCTTTGATACCCCCACTGCTCCCCCCCATGGTGGCCCATTTGCCACTCCGCAACCCAGACATGTCAGCCCCCCTCCCCAGTGGGCTGAAGATCTTCCCCCTTCATCACCTGATATCCTTAACCAATGAGTGATACACCCAACAGCACCACTCAGCCCTTAGGGCCCCACACTCCTTCCACCTTCAAAAAACTTTCCTTTGTTCAACATAACTACCTGGGAAGCTGGGATGTTTTCCTTTCTTCGTTTAACAGCTTTAAATCGCTGCCCTCTGCCCCTGATATAGTCCTCCTTCAGGACCCCCCTATTTTTCGAGGACACCTGCCTGCCTTTGGCTTTTACAAGGCGTTCGCCCCTCCCTCTCTCCCGGGCGCCCCCCCCAGGGTTGCCTGCTATGCTTGCTTAGAGTTTCAACAAGGCGTTTCTATTTTGCCTTGTTTTTTTGACAAACCCGACTTGATGGCCCTAGATGTTTTTTCTGGTGACAGCCTTTTTAATACTGCACATACACAGCTCAGATTGTACAACGCCTACTCAACTCCAGGACCCACCTCGCTTGCGAGATCGGTCTTACCACACGAGGTCTTCAAGGCCCACCCCTTTCCAACATTGGTGGCCGGCGATTTCAACATCCACCACACCCAATCCGACCCTCTAAGGGCAATCTCTAGTAATGAGTACACCACTTCCTCCCCCTACTTTGACTTCGCAAATGACCTCCAGTTTTCCCTCCTCAATTCGCCTGGCATTTTCACTCGTTTTCCCTTTGACACCGTCAACTGACCAGGGGTCCTGGACCTCACCTTCGCCAACAACCTCCTCCAACCCTACTTTGCTGACTGGCACACACACCTCCCATCAACTGGGTCGGACCATGTACCGATCACAACCACCTTCTCCTCCCCCCTCCTCAAACCTCCCCCTCCCTGTCCCAACTGGCAAAAGACCGACTGGGCCTTGCTCACACCGGCCCTTACCTCACTGGCTATCCCCCCTCCTCCTCTTTACCCAACCGATCTGGCCCTGGATGCCTGGCTCTCCAGGCACCTCACTACCATCACCACTTTGATCCGGTCGCACACTCCTTCCAAGAGTCCATCCGTTCAAGCAAAATGCTGGTGGAGACCCAAACTCACCCACCTGAGACAACTCTATCACTCCGCCTCCCACTCACAGCGCAAAAACCGCACCACACCTTCCCTCTCTGAAGCTAATACCAGAAGGAACATAATACCAGAAGGAACACCTACTTCAGGGCGATCTGAAAGGCCAAAACCTCCCACTACAAAACCTTCCTCGCCGGGGTCACAACCACCACAGTTTGGGATGCAAAGAGGATAGCCTCAGGCAGGCCAGCTGACAGGTTACCCTCGTTCCCAGGCACCTCCACCCCAACAGAGATCAACTCCTCCATCCTCAACCACTTCTTTCCTCCAAAACCTCCCTCCCCAACTGCCAGCTGGCTAAGGCCACACGATGACTGCCCCCTCCTACCCGAAGAAATGTCGCGAGCTCTCGCCAAATCCTCCTCCTCCTCAGCCCCAGGTCCCGACCAGATTCCCTATGGAGTCTGGAAGGATGTGAACCGGGCCAACCCCAACATCCTCCTCAACCTCCTCTCTCCCCTCCTCTCCCACGGATACCACCGCACCCACCTCCAAAGGCCCAATGGCATCGTGCTTCCGAAACCAGACAAGCCTGACTACTCCTCCCCGGCATCCTTCAGGATTATCATGCTTCTAGAGACCATCTGCAAAATCCTGGAACGTATTGTTGCCACTTGTCTGTCCCTCATCGCAAGATTGGTTGGCCTCATCAACCCCAACCAGTGCGGCTCCCTTGCTGGCCTCTCAACCAGAGATGCCTCCACTTCCCTTGTTCATGAAGTCTGCTCCCGCCAATGTCCAGGAACTAAAGTCTCTACTCTTTTCCTGGACATCAAGGGAGGCTTCGATAATATATCTTCTTTCACACTCTCTCAGATTTTGGTCAAGCGCAGGGTGCCTCGGTACCTTGTGTCTTGGGTTCGTTCTTTTCTTTCTAACCGTCAGTGCAAGCTTCTTTTCCAGGGAGCCCCTGGCATTTACTGTCACGTTCAAGTTGGAGCCCCTCAAGGCTCTCCTTTCTCTCCTTTGTTATTTTTGATTTATGTTTCTGGTTTACATATTTCAATACCTCGTTCAATTATTTTTTCATATGTTGATGATTTTTCAGTTACCGTTTCTTCTGCTTCTTACAGGGGGAACATTAGGGCTCTTCAGCATATTTTTTCTTTACTTTCTAACAGGGCAGCCAGGATTGGCGTGTCCTTTTCCATTCCCAAGACAGAGCTCATCCACTGGCGCACTGAAAAGGACCGGTCAGCTGTCTCCAACTCCCCCATCGCCCTCAACGGCATGGTCTTTCAACCCTCCAGGGTCATCCGCTGGCCTGGCTACTGGTTTACCCCGACCCTGGAAACCACCACCCACTTCCTTCAAAGGCTCAACCTAGCTCAGACTGCCTTCGCAACTGTCCGCCAACTTTCTCCCCCTGGTGCAGGCATGGCCCCCTATGCATGCCACAGGCTGGCTTCCGGCCTAATCCTCCCAATTCTGTCCTACGGGGCAGACCTCTTCCAACCAACTGTGGTGACGTCAGGCAAGATGTCCGCCGTCTGGAACCAAGTCCTCAGGTGGGCTACCAACTGCTTTCGAGCGACGCCCACTGCCATACTGGCCTGTGAGGCCTGCCTTCCTCCCCTCCCCACCATTCTCAAACACAGGAGAAGGATGGCCGCCTTTAGGCTAGCCTGCTCGTCCCCCACCATCATCCTAGCAGCAGTGAGGTTGCCCTCCACCCTCCCTATAGCCGACTCCTCTAACACCCGTCTCACAACTAGAGACCCGGTGCTAACAGGAAGGAGGACAAACTGCATTCCACTACCCTGGGATGCCTATAAGGCGGAGACCCCAATGAGGAGACACCTCCCGATAGACTCCCTTTGCCACTCCCTCCTCACAATAATTCGCGGGCTTGGTTCGTTTCCTCTCGCTGCCCCCCACCTTGTGCCAGATTTGGTCCCCCCAAACCGCCCAGGCACTATGCCCTACGCCCAGGTCAAAGCTGAACTGCGCAAGCTCCTCCTTCAGGACTGGGCCCTCCAGTCTCCCCCGCCCATCTACTACTGTTACCAGCTGTCGATCAGGCCCCATGGCTTTATGGGCCTTGACAAGTTTATGGCTGGTCGTATCCATCAAATTAGGGCCGGGAAGTGTTACCTGACAGCCCACACAACCTGGGAGGACCCTGAGGCCCCCAAAACCTGCCCTTTCTGCGAGGAAGAGGACGAGACCCTCGACCATGCAATTCTTCACTGTCCCGCCAAGGCTGACCTCCGACAACTCCATCTCCCTGGGGTCGAAGACATAGGCCAGGACTCCCCAATCTGGGCATCGGCCGAGCTCAGCCTTGTCCTCGCCAGCTACATTAAAGCCACGGGCACACGCTTCCCACCAACCATGCCGGCCCTTCGGGCACCGGCCACCACAACTACACCGGACCCTGGATAGGACCGCCCTTGGCTGCCCTGCCACTTTGCTTTCCTAATGTATTAGTTAGCTTTCCTTTATTATGATTTTTCTAGGTTCGCTTACGATGTTATTTTTCTTTACTAGCTAGATTAGTCACCTTTTGGGGTGCAGGGACAGAATCATCTAACCGGGAGATCAGGGCTGAGATTTCTTTTGTTACCGCGTTTGGCTTATAGTTTTGTTTTTGTCATAGCCCTTAAGGCTTTTTTTTTTCTTTTCTTCTTTTTTTCTTTTGTTTTTTTTTATCTGATTTTATTTTATTTAAGGTACAAAAATCCGCAAGGAGCCTGCAGGGCTAATAATACCGCAAAGGCCAGTACGACCTCTCCGCCTTCCTCCCCGGCAAGGAACACCCCAACTTCAAGAAAGAGGTGTCCCGCCAGCCCCTACCCACCACCACCTACGCTTCTGTCGCGGCGCAACCAGCAAGCGGAGGGAAGTCAAAGAAAGGCAAGAAGACCGCCTCGGCCGCCCAAGTCGCGTCGTCCGACGCTGAGGCTCCCAAGTCCAAGGGCCCCTCGCCGTTGCCCCTGGCCGAGCGCCGTTTCTTCGCCCCTCGTGAGTACCCCTCCCCCCATGCTGACCCACAGAGCCTAGCCGCCACCGCCCCCGACATCGCCGCCTCAGTCCTCCGAGAGGCCAACTGCCCCTTTCCCCTCAGCTTCACGGCGACCGTGAACGACAAGGGATCGCTGACCCTCCTGGCCAAAAACCTCTTCACCCCGGCCACTGCCTACTCCCCCTACTACGAGGCTCTTGCAACCAAGTTCAACCAGGTTGCCCCGGTCGGGAACTGTCCCTACCGCGCCTTCCGTCCCGCCCCCAACGAGGTCCAATTGGCTATCCATGGCCTCCCTCTCCAGTACCTCCCCGCTGACAACGGAGGACTCTGTGCTAACCTCCTCCCCTCCATCCGCAACGCGGCGGATGTGACCATCTTCACCGCTCGCTTCTTGCAGCCTGACCCTGAGAAGAGGGCCGCGAAGAAGACCTCTTCAGTCATTGTTTCGGTTGCCCCTGCTGATGTAGACAGAATCGGCACCAATATTTTTCTTTTCTCCAAGTCCCGGACTGTTGAACGGGCACACTCCTCTAACCGATTCATGCAGTGCAGGAAGTGCTGGAAGTTCGGACATTCCTCCCCTGCCTGCAAGGTCACCCACAACACCTGCCCCCTCTGCTCCGCCAACCACCTACGCTCAGCCCACCGCTGCGGAAACCCCACCTGTCCCAGGATGGGTAACACTAAAGCAGTAGCCGACTGCTGCCCGGCCTCAGTCCTCCGCTGCCCCAACTGCCAGGGCCCCCACACCGCGACACACCCCACCTGCCCATCCAGGCCTCCTAGGACGGACCCCGCTAACCCCCCCCCGCAGGGGGAGGATCCCATGGAAACAGCCGAGGACCCCGCCCCGGCCGACATCCCGATGCCGCTAACCCCCCCCACTGTCCCTCCCCAAGAGGAGGAGACTCCGAGACCTGCCCCCCCCCTTCCCGCCTTTCTCCAAGAAAGGACCCCTAGTGCCCCCCCAGCTTCCACCCTTTTTGGTAGAAGCCTTTTTGATACTCCCCGTGCTCCCCCCCAAGGCGGCCCTTTTACCGCACCCCAACCCAGACATGTCGGCCCCCCTCCCACTTGGGCCGAGGATGTTCCCCCTTCTTCTCCTGACCCCATTGCTTAATGAGTGATACGCCCAACAGCGACACTCAGCCCTCAGGGCCACACACTCCTTCCCCCTTTAAAAAACTTTTCTTTGTTCAACATAACTGCTTGGGAAGCTGGGATGTTTTTCTTTCGTTATTTAACAGCTTTAAATCGCTGCCCACTGCCCCTCATTTAGTCCTCCTTCAGGACCCCCCTATTTTTCGTGGTCGCCTGCCTGCTTTTGGGTTTTACAAGGCGTTCGCTCCTTCTTTTTTACCGGGCGCCCCCCCTAGGGTCGTTACTTATGCTTCCTTGGAATTTCAACAAGGCGTTTCTATTTTGCCTTGTTTTTTCGACAAACCTGATTTGATGGCCTTAGATGTTTTTTCCGCTGATGGCCTTTTTAATACTACACATACACAGCTAAGGCTCTACAACGCCTACTTAACTTCAGGGCCTACCTCGCTTACGAGATCGGTCCTACCGCACGAGGTCTTCAGGGCCCACCCCTTTCCAACACTGGTAACCGGTGACTTCAACATCCACCACACCCTATCTGACCCGTTAAGGTCCATTTCCCCTAACGAGTATACCACTTCTTCCCCTTACTTTGATTTGGCAAATGACCTCCAGTTCTCCCTTCTCAACACACCCGGCATTTTTACCCGTTTTCCTTTTGACACCGCCAACCGTCCGGGAGTCCTGGACCTTGC
Source organism: Choiromyces venosus 120613-1 (assembly GCA_003788595.2). Taxonomy (NCBI): domain Eukaryota; kingdom Fungi; phylum Ascomycota; class Pezizomycetes; order Pezizales; family Tuberaceae; genus Choiromyces; species Choiromyces venosus. The sequence goes on from ML120603.1 coordinate 30,411, forward strand.
CTTCGCAAACAGCCTCCTCCAACCCTACTTCGCCGATTGGCACGCAAACCTCCCATCCACTGGGTCGGACCACGTACCGATCTCAATCAGCTTCTCATCTCCACTTTTAAAACCCCCTCCACCCTGTCCCAACTGGGAAAAGACAGACTGGGCCTCGCTTCTGCCGGCTCTCTCCTCACTGATAATCCCACCTCCACCCCCACACCCGACTGACCTAGCAATGGATGCCTGGCTTCACAGGCACCTCACGACAGTCACCACACTGATTCGGGCCCACACCCCCTCCAAGAGACCCTCTGTCCAAGCTAAACGCTGGTGGACGTCCGAACTAACCCATCTAAGACAGCTCTACCACTCCGCCTCCCGTGCACATCGCAAGACCCGCACGACCTCCTCCCTCTCGGAGACCAACGCTCGACGGAACACCTACTTCAGGGCGATCCGGAAAGCTAAGTCCTCGCACTACAAATCCTTCCTCGCAGGGGTGACGACATCCACAGTCTGGGACGCAAGGAGAATGGCCTCTGGCAGACCCGCCGACAGGTTCCCCTCCTTCCCAGATGCGGAGACCCCCACACAAATCAACTCCTCCCTCCTAGATCATTTCTTTCCTCCCAAACCTCCCTCCCCTTCGGCCGGCTGGCTACGACCACACGACAACTGCCCCCTCCTCCCGGAAGAAATCTCCAGAGCTCTTTCGAAATCCTCCTCCTCCTCAGCCCCAGGTCCCGACCAGATCCCTTACGGAGTCTGGAAGGATGTGAACCGGGCCAACCCTAATATCCTCCTCAACCTCCTCTCTCCTCTCCTCTCCCACGGATATCACCCCACCCACCTCAAAAGGGCCAACGGGATCGTGCTTCCGAAACCAGGCAAGCCTGATTACTCCTCCCCGGCATCCTTCCGGATCATCGTACTACTGGAGACAGTCTCCAAAATACTGGAACGTATTGTCGCCACGCGCCTATCCCTCATAGCAAGATCGGTCGGCCTAATCAACCCCAATCAATGCGGCTCCCTTTCAGGCCTCTCGACTTTCGACGCCTCAGCCTCCCTAGTCCACGAAGTTCGCTCCCGACAACGCCCAGGTACCAAGGTTTCTACTTTGTTCCTGGATATCAAGGGCGGCTTTGATAATATTTCTTCTTTTACTCTCTCTCAGATTTTGGTCAAGCGCGGGGTGCCAAGGTACCTTGTGTCTTGGGTTCGTTCTTTTCTTTCTAACCGTCAGTGCAAGCTCCTTTTTCAGGGAGCCCCTGGCGTTTACTGTCCGGTTCAAGTTGGAGCCCCTCAAGGCTCTCCTGTCTCTCCTTTGTTGTTTCTGATTTATGTTTCTGGTTTACATATTTCAATACCTCGTTCCGTTATTTTTTCATATGTTGATGATTTTTCTGTTACCGTTTCTTCTGCTTCTTATAGGGGGAACATCAGGGCTCTTCAACGTATTTTTTCTTTACTTTCTAACAGGGCAGCCAGGATCGGCGTGTCCTTTTCCATTCCAAAGACGGAGCTTATCCACTGGCGCACCGAGAAGGACCGGTCGGAAGTCTCCAACTCCCCCATCGCCCTCAACGGCATGGTTTTTCAACCCTCCAAGGTCATCCGCTGGCTAGGATACTGGTTCACCCCAACCTTGGAAACAACAACCCACTTCCTCCGGAGGCTAGGTCTTGCTCAGACCGCCTTCGCAACAGTCCGCCAACTCTCTCCCCCCGGGGCAGGCATGGCCCCTTACGCCTGTCATAGGCTTGCCTCAGGCCTCATCCTCCCCATTCTGTCCTACGGGGCAGACCTCTTTCAACCCACGGTGGTCACGTCAGACAAGATGTCGGTTTTCTGGAACCAAGTCCTCAGATGGGTTACCAACTGCTTCAGGGCGACCCCCACAACTATCCTGGCCTGCGAGGCCTGCCTCCCTCCACTCCCCGCTATCTTGAAACACAGGAGACGGATGGCAGCCTTCAGGCTAGCCTGCTCGTCCCCGATTATCAACCCAGCAGCAGCTAGACTGCCCCCCACTCTCCCCACCGCGGACTCCTCAAACATCCGGCGCTCCACCAGGGACCCGGTATTATTGGGGAGGATGACAAACTGCATTCCACTTCCTTGGGACACCTATAAGGCTGAGGCTCCGATGAGGAGGCACCTTCCGATAGACTCCCTCTGCCACTCCCTCCTCCCAATAATCCGCGGGCTAGGTTCCTTTCCGCTAGCTGCCCCCCATCTAATACCCGAGCTGGTCCCGCCAGACGGCCCGGCTACCGAACCGTACGCACAGGTCAAGGTGAAACTGCGCGAACTCCTACTCCAGGACTGGGCTCTCCAGTCACCTCCACCCACCTACTATCGATACCAGCCATCCCTCAAGCCTCACGCCTTTATGGGGCTCGACAAGTTTGTGGCGGGTCGTATACACCAAATCAGAGCCGGGAAGAGCTACCTGGCCGCGCACACAACCTGGGAGGACCCTGAGGCCTCCAAAACTTGCCCATACTGCGAGGAACAAGACGAGACCTTGGACCACGCAATCCTCTCCTGCCCCGCCAGGGCCGAACTCCGACAACTCCATCTCCCTGGGGTAGAAGAGATAGGCCAGGACTCACCAATCTGGACGTCGGTGGACCTCACGCTCGCCCTCGCCACCTATATCAAAGCCACGGGAACAGGCTTCCCACCAACCATGCCGGCCCTTCGGGCTCCGGCACATACCACAACCCCGGACCCTGGATAGGACCGCCTCTGGCTGCCCTGCCATTTTTTACTTTCCTACTGTTTTAGTTAGCTTTCCTATCGCATGATTTTTCTAAGCTCGCTTAGGATGTTATTTTTTCTTTACTAGCTAGATTAGTCACCGTTTGGGGTGCAGGGACGGAATCGTCTGCCACGGAGATTGGGGCCGAGGTTTCTTTTGTTACTGCGTTTGCTTTATAGTTTTGTTTTTGTCATAGCCCTTAAGGCTCCACACAGATTCTTGTACTTAACAACGAACTCATGA
>ML120603.1:34213-46253 GCA_003788595.2 Choiromyces venosus 120613-1
CCTCCCGGATCTCGCCAAACCCTGTCCTCCCCCTCCACCCACCCTCCCTCGCCACCGGACCCGGTATTGAGCATCGCGGTCCAACAGCTTTCTCCGGAACTCCCGGGACTCGAGCCACCCCCCCCCCGGAACCCCAGACGGGCAACCGACCCCTTCCCCTCCCCCCCGTCGGAGATTAGCGCGTTCCGCCAACGGATCCACCGGTTGCGGGACCTCCTAAAACGTCTCCTCCCCCTAGTACTTCCGGAGAGGTCAACTCTCCAACACCTCGGACAGTAGCCTCTCTCCCCCCTACCTGCACCCCAGATCTGACTAGACTCCCTTTTGGAGTAACGTCTCAAGCGCCTCCTCCCCCTCCAAGCCCAGCTCCTGTCGGCCCCATCTCCAAGATCTCCCTCTTAGGAGTCCCCGCCCCAGCCATTACCACCTAACAAGTGGTGCATGCATCCCCACACTCGCGAAGTTCCGAGCCCTCCTCCTGGACGTCAGTCGGTACGCCTGACCGAAACAACCTCAACCCCACCCCAGCGAATATCCACTTCGGATTCGCCCTTCGTGTAAAACCACACAGCTCTACCAACGGTGGCTTTTCAAGCCTAAAACCCCACCGACTTTGACCATTAAAAAGTTTCCAGTCCTTTCATCTCCCGCACCTCGCGCTAATCGGGACGTCCGAAAAAAAAAAAAAAAAAAAAATTTAGTCGAAAAAAAAAGCAAATTTCCATGTTTTTGGTATATGTCGAACGTCTCGATGCTGCCGTTTCTTGGAGGTGGGGCCTGGCCCGGGGCCTTTCGATGTCTTTTTGGTACTAGTTTCTGGACCAGCTTTTTTGATAGGATTGTTCGTTGGGAGGGCATTTGATGAAGTCTAGGGTGGTTTCGGCGCGTTGGGTTTTTTCTTGGTTTGGGAGGCTGTTTTGGGTGTTGTTTCTTCAGGATTGGGTTTGGATACCTTTTGGTGTGGCCGTTACAACGTCGGTCGGGGTCGTTTTCAGCCTATTTACATAGGTACCCGCTTTCCCGGGCCTCGTTTCCCCCGTTTTCTCGGTCCGTGGACTTCCCCCCACACCGTCTTCGCTCCTTGGGGTTCTCGGGCGGACCTGTCTCCCCCACCTCAACCGTCATCCCACGGTCGGTTTCTACTCACCTACCTACCATCATTCCATGGTCAGCCCCAGCGCCAAGCCCCCCCTGCTGCCCCACCTGTGCAACCCCCAGCGGCCCTTAGTGGCTATGACTGGGACCTCCCGAACTATGATTCCACACTCAAACAGTGGTACGGCGATCCCAAGGCCTGGGCAGTTAAGTTCCCAAGGTCCTGGGAGGCTGAGGAATACCGCAAAGGCAAGTACGACCTCTCTGCCTTCCTCCCCAGCAAGGAACACCCCAACTTCAAGAAGGAGATGTCCCGCCAAGCCCTACCCGCCACCTACGCCTCTGTTGCTGCCCAGCCAGCCAAAGGGAGGAAGTCCAAGAAGGGCAACAAGAACACCTCAGCCTCTCAAGTCGCGATATCTAGTACTGGTGCACCCGAGTCCAAGGGCCTGCCGCCACTCCCTGTGGTCAAACGCCGCTTTTTTGCCCCCCGTATGAACCCCCTCCCCCACGCTGATGCTCAGAGAATAGCTGCCACCGCCCCCGACATCGCCGCCCTGGTTCTGAAAGAGGCAAACTGCGCCTTTCCCATCAGCTTCACGGCCACAGTGAACAACCGAGGTTCCCTCACCCTCCTTGCCAAGAATCTCTTCACCCCCTCTACTGCCTATTCCCCGTACTACGAGGCGTTGGCAAACAAGTTCAACCAATCCTTCCCCATTTGGGAAAACCCCTCCCTACCCATCCGCCCCACTCCTAACGAGGTCCAACTGGCCATTCACGGCCTCCCCCTACAGTATCTCCCTGCCGACAACGCAGCTCTCTGTGCCTCCCTCCTTCCTTCAATCCGCAACGCGGCAGCTGTGACCATTTTCACGGCCTGATTCTTGCAGCCAGACCCAGACAAGAGGGCGGCTAAAAGAACCTCCTCTGTTATTGTTTTGGTTGCCCCTGCTGATGTCAACAGGATTGGCTCCAATATTTTCCTCTTTTGCAAGTCCCGTAACGTTGAGTGGGCACACTCTTCTAACTGATTCATGCAGTGTAGGAAGTGCTGGAAGTTTGGCCACTCCGCCCCTGCCTGCAAGGCAACTAACAACAGGCGCCCCCTGTGCTCGGCCCGTCATATGCGCTCAGCCCACCGATGCCCCAACCCCACCTGCCGCAAAATGGGCCAGACAAAGGCAGTGCCTGCGTGCTGCATTGCCTCGCCCCTACGATGCCCCTACTGCGGAGGCCCACACTCGGCCACACACCCAGAATGCCCGGCCAAGCCATCCAGGATCGACCCGGCCGACCCCGTCGTGCCCCCCTCTGGGGACACGATGGAGACGGCAGAGGACGCTGGAGTCCCGGCCGATCCCCAGGCACCACTGACCCCCCCCACAGCCCCTCCCCAGGAGGAGGAGACCCCTAGACCCGCTCCATACGTCCCCGGCTTTTTCCAGGCAGGGCCCCTAGTGCCCCCCTGGCTACCACCTTTCTAGGAAAAAGCCTCTTTGATACCCCCATTGCTCCCCCCCATGGTGGCCCATTTGCCGCTCCCCAACCCAGACCTGTCGGCCCCCCTCCCCAGTTGGCCGAAGATGTTCCCCCTTCATCACCTGACCACCTTGCCCAATGAGTGAGTCGCCTAACAGTGACACTCAGCCCCTAGGGCACCACACTCCTTCCACCTTCAAAGAACTCTCCTTTGTTCAACATAATTGCCTGGGAAGCTGGGATCTTTTTCTTTCTTTGTTTAACAGCTTTAAAGCGCTGCCCACTGCCCCTCATATAGTCCTCCTTCAGGATCCCGCTACTTTTCGAGGCCGCCTGCCTGCCTTTGACTTTTATAAGGCGTTTGCCCCTTCTTTTCTCGCGGGCGCCCCCCCCAGGGTTGCCTGCTATGCTTCCCTTGAGTTTCAACAAGGTGTTTCTATTTTGCCTTGATTTTTTGACCAACCCGATTTGATGGCCCTAGATGTTTTTTCTGCTGACGGCCTTTTTAATACTACACATACACAGCTCAGGCTCTACAATGCCTACTCAACCCCAGGGCCTACCTCGCTTGCGAGATCGGTCTTACCACACGAGGTCTTCAAGGCCCACCCCTTTTCAACACTGGTGGTTGGCGATTTCAACATCCACGATACCCAATCCGACGCTCTAAGGGCAATCTCTAGTAATGAGTATACCACTTCCTCCCCCTACTTTGACTTGGCAAATGATCTCCAGTTTGCCCTCCTCAACACGCCTAGCATGTTCACTCGTTTCCCCTTTGACACCGCCAACCGACCAGGGGTCCTGGACCTCACCTTCGCCAACAACCTCCTCCAACCCTACTTTGCCGACTGGCACACACACCTCCCATCAACTTGGTCAGACCATGTACCAATCACAACCACCTTCTCCTCCCCCCTCCTCACACCTCCTCCTCCCTGTCCTAACTGGCTAAAAACCGACTGGGCCTCGCTCCTACCGGCCCTTACCTCACGGTCTATCCCGCCTCCTCCTCCCTACCCGACCGATCTTGCCTTGGATGCCTGGCTCTCCAGGCAACTCACTACCGTCACCACTTTGATCCGGTCGCACACCCCTTCCAAGAGACCCTCCGTTCAGGCAAAACGCTGGTGGACACCCAAGCTCACCCACCTGAGACAACTCTATCACTCCGCCTCCCACTCATACCGCAAAAACTGCACCACATCCTCCCTCTCTGAAGCCAATACCAGAAGGAACACCTACTTCAGGGTGATCCGAAAGGCCAAAACCTCCCACTACAAAACCTTCCTTGCCGGGGTCACAACCACCACAGTTTGGGACGCAAAGAGGATGGCCTCAGGCAGGCCAGCCAACACGTTTCCCTCATTCCCAGGCGCCTCCACCCCAACAGAGATCAACTCCTCCCTCCTTGACCACTTCTTTCCTCCAAAACTTGCCTCCCCGACAGCCGGCTGGCTAAGGCCACACAATGACTGCCCCATCCTACCGGAAGAAATCTCGCGGGCCCTCACAAAATCCCCCTCCTCCTCAGCCCCTGGTCCCGACCAGATTCCTTGCGGGGTCTGGAAGGATGTGAACCGGGCCAACCCTAAGATCCTCCTTGACCTCCTCTCTCCTCTCCTCTCCCACGGATACCACCCCACCCACCTCAAAAGGGCCAACAGGATTGTGCTTCCAAAACCAGGCAAGCCTGATTACTCTTCCCCGGCATCTTTCAGGATTATCGTTCTTCTAGAGACCATCTCCAAGATTCTGGAAAGGATTGTCGCCACCCACCTCTCACTCATCGGAAGATCGTTTGGTCTCATTAACCCCAACCACTGCGGCTCACTCTCCAGCCTCTCGACCTTCGACGCCTCAGCCTCCCTCCCCCACGAAGTCCGCTCTCGACAACGTCCAGGCACCATGGTCTCCACTGTTTTCCTAGACATCAAGGGTGGCTTCGATAATATTTCTTCTTTTACATTTTCCTAGATTTTGGTCAAGCGTGGGGTGCCTAGGTACCTTGTGTCTTGGGTTTGTACTTTTCTTTCTAACCGTCAGTGCAAGCTCCTCTTTCTGGGAGCCCCTGGTGTTTATTGTCCGGTTCAAGTTGGAGCCCCTCAAGGCTCTCCTGTCTCTCCTGTGTTGTTTTTGATTTATGTTTCTGGTTTACATATTTCAATACCTCGTTCGATTATCTTTTCATATGTTGATGATTTTTCTGTTACTGTTTTTTCTGCTTCTTACAGGGGGAACATCAGGGCTCTTCAGTGTATTTTTTCCTTACTTTCTAACAGGGCAGCCAGGATCGGCGTGTCCTTTTCCATTCCCAAGACAGAGCTCATCCACTGGCGCACTGAAAAGGACCGGTCGGCTGTCTCCAACTCCCCCATCGCCCTCAACGGCATGGTCTTTCAACCCTCCAGGGTCATCCGCTGGCTCTGCTACTGGTTCACCCCAACCCTGCAAACCACCACCCACTTCCTTCAAAGGCTCAACCTAGCTCAGACCGCCTTCGCGACTGTCCACCAACTTTCTCCCCCTGGTGCAGGCATGGCCCCCTATGCATGCCACAGGCTGGCCTCCGGCCTGATCCTCCCAATCCTGTCCTACAGGGCAGACCTCTTCCAACCAACAGTGGTGACGTCAGGCAAGATGTCCGCCTTCTGGAACCAAGTCCTCAGGTGGGTTACCAACTGCTTTCGAGTGACACCCACTACCATACTGGCCTGCGAGGCCTGCCTTCCTCCCCTCCCCACCATTCTCAAACACAGGAGAAGGATGGCCACCTTCAGGCTAGCCTGCTCATCCCCCACCATCAACCCAGCAGCAGCAAGGCTGCCCCCCACCCTCCCTATAGCCGACTCCTCTAACACCCGTCGCTCGACCAGAGACACGGTGCTAACAGGAAGGAGGACAAACTGCATCCCACTGCCCTGGGACGCCTATAAGGCGGAGACCCCAATGAGGAGACACCTCCCAATAGACTCTCTTTGCCACTCTTTCCTCCCAATAATTGGCGGGCTTGGTTCATTTCCTCTCGCTGCCCCCCATCTCATGCCAGATTTGGTCCCCCCGGACCGCCTAGGCACTATGGCCTACACCCAGGTCAAAGCTGAACTGCGCAAACTCCTCCTTCAGGACTGGGCCCTCCAGTCTCCCCCGCCCATCTACTACCGTTACCAGCCGTCACTCAGGCCCCACGCTTTCATGGCCCTTGACAAGTTTGTGGCTGGTCGTATCCACCAAATTAGGGCCAGGAAGAGTTACCTGGCAGCCCACACAACCTGCGAGGACCCTGGGGCCCCCAAGACTTGCCCATTCTGCGAGGAAGAGGAAGAGACCTGCGACCACGCAATTCTTCACTGTCACGCCAAGGCTGACCTCCGACAACTCCATCTTTCTGGGGTCGAGGACATAGGCCAGGACTCCCCAATCTGGGCATCGGCCTAGCTCACGCTTGCCCTCGTCAGCTACATTAAAGCAACGGGAACTGGCTTCCCACCAACCGTGCCAGCCCTCCCAGCGCCGGCACCCATCACCTCTCCGGACCCTGGATAGGACCGCCCTCGGCTGCCCTGTCATTTTACTTTCCTACTGTTTTAGTTAGCTTTTCTTTGATATGATTTTTCTAGGCTCGCTTAGGATATTATTTTTCTTTACTAGCTAGATTAGTCACCGTTTGGGGTGCAGGGACGGAATCGTCTAAGCAGGAGATTGGGGCCGAGATTTCTTTTGTTTTCGTGTTTGGTTTATAGTTTTGTTTTTGTCATAGCCCTCAAGGCTTCTTTTTTTCTTTTTTCTTTTTTCTTTTTTTTTTTATTTGATTTTATTTTGTTCAAGGTACAAAAGTCCGCACGGAGCCCACAGTGCTAATCACCTGCCCCCTCTGCTCGGCCAACCACCTTCGATCGGCCCACCGCTGCCCCAACCCCACATGCCCTAAGATGGGCCAGACGAAGGCAGTACCGGCGTGCTGTGTCGCCTCGCCACTCCTCTGCCCCAACTGCCGAGGCCCTCACTCAGCCACCCACCCCGAATGCCCCGCCAGGCCATCCAGGACAGACCCTGCCGACCCCCCGGCAAACCCGCAAGGGGATGCTATGGAGACCGCAGAGGACGGACCCCCGGCCCGAGCTCCAGCACCGCTAACCCCCCCATCCGCCCCTCCCCAAGAGGAGGAAACTCCTAGACCTTCCTCTTTCCTTCCTGGTTTCCTTCAGAGCAGGGCCCCTAGTGCCCCCCCAGCTTCCACCCCTTTTGGCAGAAGCCTCTTTGATACCCCCCGTGCACCCCCCCAAGGCGGCCCCTTTGCCGCACCCCAACCCAGGCATGTCGGCCCCCCTCCCACTTGGGCCGATGATGTTCCCCCTTCTTCTCCTGATCCCCTTGCCAAATGAGTGATACGCCCGATAGCGACACTCTGCCCATAGGGCCCCACACTCCTTCCACTTTTAAAAAACTTTCCTTTGTCCAACATAACTGCCTGGGAAGCTGGGATGTATTTCTTTCTTTATTTAACAGCTTCAAATCGCTGCCCACTGCCCCTCATATAGTCCTCCTTCAGGACCCCCCTGTTTTTCGTGGCCGCCTTCCTGCCTTTGGCTTTTACAAGGCGTTTGCCCCTCCTTTTCTCCCGGGCACCCCCCCTAGGGTTGCTTCTTTTGTTTCCTTAGAGTTTCAACAAGGTGTTTCTGTTTTGCCTTGTTTTTTTGACAAACCTGACTTGATGGCCCTAGATATTTTTTCTGCTGACGGCCTGTTCAATACCTCACACACACAGCTTAGGATATACAACGCCTACTCCACCCCAGGGCCCACCTCGATGTCGAGGTCGGTCCAGCCCCATGAGGTCCTCAAGGCCCACTCCTTTCCAACACTGGTGGTGGGGGATTTCAACATCCACCACGCACAATCCGACCCCTTACGAGCGATCTCACCCAACGAGTTCACGACTTCCTCCCCCTACTTCGACTTGGCAAACGACCTGCAGTTCTCCCTCCTCAATACCCCCGGCATCTTCACGCGTTTCCCCTTTGATTCCGCCAACAGACCGGGCGTCCTGGACCTCGCCTTCGCCAACAGCCTCCTTCAGCCCTACTTTGCCGACTGGCACACCAACCTCCCATCAACTGGATCAGACCACGTACCGATCATGACTATTTTTTCCTCTCCTCTACTCAAACCTCCTCCACCATGTCCCAACTGGGAAAAGACAGACTGGGCCTCACTCCAACCGGCCCTCGCCTCCCTGTCGATCCCGCCTCCACCTCCGTATCCGACCGACTTAACAATGGACGCCTGGCTTTCCCGACACCTAACGGTAGTCACCACACTCATTCGGTCACACACCCCCTCCAAGAGACCCTCTGTCCAGGCAAAGCGATGGTGGACCTCAGAACTGACACATCTGAGACAAGTCTACCACTCCGCCTCCCGCTCGAACCGCAAGACCCGCACACCGTCATCCCACTCAGAGGCTAAAGCCCGGAGGAACACCTACTTTAGGGCGATCCGAAAGGCCAAAACCTCACACTACAAGACCTTCCTTGCTGGGGTAACGACCGCTACGGTCTGGGATGCAAGAAGAATGGCCTCCGGCAGACCAGCCGACACGTTCCCCTCGTTCCCAGGCGCCTCCACTCCGACAGAAATCAACTCCTCCCTCCTCGATCATTTTTTTCCTCCCAAGCCTCCCTCACCGACCGCCGGCTGGCTACGACCACACGACGACTGCCCCCTCCTCCCCGAAGAAATCTCCAGAGCTCTATCGAAATCCTCCTCCTCCTCAGCCCCAGGTCCCGACCAGATCCCTTACGGCGTCTGGAAGGATGTGAACCGGGCCAACCCCAACATCCTCCTCAACCTCCTATCTCCTCTTCTCTCCCACGGATACCACCCCGCCCACCTTAAAAGGGCTAATGGAATAGTGCTTCCAAAACCAGGCAAGCCTGACTACTCTTCCCCGGCATCCTTCCGGATCATCGTGCTTTTAGAGACCGTCTCCAAGATCCTGGAACGTATTGTCGCCACTCGCCTCTCTCTCATCGCAAGATCGGTCGGCCTAATAAACCCCAATCAGTGCGGCTCCCTTTCAGGCCTCTCGACCTTCGACGCCTCTGCTTCCCTCGTTCACGAAGTCCGATCCAGACAACGCCCAGGAACAAAAGTCTCTACTCTTTTCTTGGATATTAAGGGCGGCTTCGATAATATTTCTTCCTTTGTTCTTTCCCAGATTTTAGTCAAGCGCGGGGTGCCTAGGTACCTTGTGTCTTGGGTTCGTTCCTTTCTTTCTAACCGTCAGTGCAAGCTCCTTTTCCAGGGAGCCCCTGGCGTTTATTGCCCTGTTCAAGTTGGAGCCCCTCAGGGCTCTCCTGTCTCTCCTTTGCTGTTTTTGATTTATGTTTCTGGTTTACATATTTCAATACCTCGTTCAATAATTTTTTCTTACGTTGATGATTTTTCCGTTACTGTTTCTTCTGCTTCTTACAGGGGGAATATTAGGGCTCTTCAGCGTATTTTTTCCTTACTCTCTAACAGGGCAGCCAGGGTCGGCGTGTCCTTTTCCATTCCAAAAACGGAACTCATCCACTGGCGTACCGAGAAGGACCGGTCGATGGTTTCCAACTCCCCCATTGCCCTCAACGGCATGGTATTTCAACCCTCCAGGGTTGTCCGCTGGCTGGGCTACTGGTTCACACCAACCCTGGAAACCACTACACACTTCCTCCGGAGGCTCAACCTTGCTCAGACTGCCTTCGCGACCGTCCGCCAACTCTCCCCACCTGGAGCAGGCATGGCCCCTTACGCCTGTCATAGGCTTGCCTCCGGTCTCATCCTCCCCATCCTGTCCTACGGGGCAGACCTCTTTCAACCCACGGTGGTCACGTCAGACAAGATGTCGGTTTTTTGGAACCAGGTCCTCAGATGGGTCACCAACTGCTTCCGGGCGACCCCCACCACTATACTGGCCTGCGAGGCCTGTCTGCCCCCCCTCCCAACCATCCTGAAACATAAGAGGAGGATGGCCGCCTGCAGGCTGGCCTGCTCTTCCCCGATCATCAATCCGGCGGCTGCGAGGCTGCCTCCATCCCTCCCCATAGCGGACTCCTCCAACACCCGACGCTCCACTAGGGACCCGGTGCTGGCTGGGAGAAAGACAAATTGCATTCCACTCCCTTGGGACACCTATAAAAGCGAGGCTCCGATGAGGAGGCACCTCCCGATAGACTCCCTCTGTCACTCTCTCCTCCCAATAATCCGCGGGCTAGGCTCCTTCCCGCTCGCTGCCCCTCACCTAATACCCGAGCTGGTCCCGCCAGACAGCCCGGCGACAACACAATACGCCCAGGTCAAGTCAAAGCTGCGCGAACTCCTCCTCCAAGACTGGGCCCTCCAGTCACCCCCTCCCACCTACTATGCGTACCAGCCGTCACTCAAACCTCACGCTTTCATGGGGCTTGACAAGTTCGTGGCTGGACGGATACACCAAATCAGGGCCGGGAAGAGCTACCTGGCCGCACACACAACATGGGAGGACTCTGATGCCCCCAAAACCTGCCCCTACTGCGAGGAACAAGATGAAACTCTGGACCATGCTATCCTCACCTGCCCTGCCAAGGCCGAACTCCGACAGCTCCATCTCCCTGGGGTCGAAGACATAGGCCAGGACTCTCCAATCTGGGCATCGGCCGAGCTCACGCTCGCCCTCGCCAGCTACATTAAAGCTACGGGAACAGGCTTCCCACCCTCTATGCCGGCCCTTCGGGCGCCGACAATCACACCGGACCCTGGATAGGACCGCCTCTGGCTGCCCTGCCTTTATACTTTCCTACTGTTTTAGTTAGCTTTCCTTTATTATGATTTTTCTAGGTTCGCTTAGGATGTTATTTTTCCTTACTAGCTAGATTAGTCACCGTTTGGGGTGCAGAGACGGAATCGTCTAACCGGGAGATTGGGGCCGAGATTTCTTTTGTTATCGCGCTTGGTTTATAGTTTTGTTTTTGTCATAGCCCTTAAGGCTTTTTTTTTTTTTTTTTTTTTTTTTTTTTTTTCTTTTTTTTTTTTTAAATCATGAGTTCGTTGTTAAGTACAAGAATCTGTGTGGAGCCTTAAGGGCTATGACAAAAACAAAACTATAAACCAAGCGCGATAACAAAAGAAATCTCGGCCCCAATCTCCCGGTTAGACGATTCCGTCCCTGCACCCCAAACGGTGACTAATCTAGCTAGTAAAGAAAAATAACATCCTAAGCGAACCTAGAAAAATCATACAATAAAAAAGCTAACTAAAACAGTAGGAAAGTATAAAGGCAGGGCAGCCAGAGGCGGTCCTATCCAGGGTCCGGTGTGATGGTGGTGGGCGCCGGCGCCCGAAGGGCCGGCATAGAGGGTGGGAAGCCTGTTCCCGTAGCTTTGATGTAGCTGGCGAGGGCGAGCGTGAGCTCGGCCGATGCCCAGATTGGAGAGTCCTGGCCTATGTCTTCGACCCCAGGGAGATGGAGCTGTCGGAGTTCGGCCTTGGCGGGGCAGGTGAGGATAGCGTGGTCCAGAGTTTCATCTTGTTCCTCGCAGTAGGGGCAGGTTTTGGGGGCATCAGGGTCCTCCCATGTTGTGTGTGCGGCCAGGTAGCTCTTCCCGGCCCTGATTTGGTGTATGCGTCCAGCCACAAACTTGTCGAGCCCCATGAAAGCGTGGGGCTTGAGTGACGGCTGGTACGCATAGTAGGTGGGAGGGGGTGACTGGAGGGCCCAGTCTTGGAGGAGGAGTTCGCGCAGCTTTGCCTTGACCTGGGCGTATTGTGTTGTCGCCGGGCTGTCTGGCGGGACCAGCTCGGGTATTAGGTGAGGGGCAGCGAGCGGGAAGGAGCCTAGCCCGCGGATTATTGGGAGGAGAGAGTGGCAGAGGGAGTCTATCGGGAGGTGCCTCCTCATCGGAGCCTCGCTCTTATAGGTGTCCCAAGGGAGTGGAATGCAATTTGTCTTTCTCCCAGCCAGCACCGGGTCCCTAGTGGAGCGTCGGATGTTGGAGGAGTCCGCTATGGGGAGGGAAGGAGGCAGCCTCGCAGCCGCCGGGTTGATGATCGGGGAAGAGCAGGCCAGCCTAAAGGCGGCCATCCTCCTCTTGTGTTTAAGGATAGTGGGGAGCGGGGGCAGGCAGGCCTCGCAGGCCAGAATAGTGGTGGGCGTAGCCCGGAAGCAATTGGTGACCCATCTAAGGACCTGGTGCCAGAAAACCGACATCTTGTCTGACGTGACCACCGTGGGTTGAAAGAGGTCTGCCCCGTAGGACAGGATGGGGAGGATGAGACCGGAGGCAAGCCTATGACAGGCGTAAGGAGCCATGCCTGCTCCAGGGGGAGAGAGTTGGCGGACTGTTGCGAAGGCTGTCTGAGCAAGATTGAGCCTCCGGAGGAAGTGGGTTGTTGTTTCCAAGGTCGGGGTGAACCAGTAGCCTAGCCATCGGATGACCTTGGAGGG
>ML120603.1:70358-85491 GCA_003788595.2 Choiromyces venosus 120613-1
GCCAATTGGACCTCGTTGGGGGCGGGACGGAAGGCGCGGTAGGGACAGTTCCCGACCGGGGCAACCTGGTTGAACTTGGTTGCAAGAGCCTCGTAGTAGGGGGAGTAGGCAGTGGCCGGGGTGAAGAGGTTTTTGGCCAGGAGGGTCAGCGATCCCTTGTCGTTCACGGTCGCCGTGAAGCTGAGGGGAAAGGGGCAGTTGGCCTCTCGGAGGACTGAGGCGGCGATGTCGGGGGCGGTGGCGGCTAGGCTCTGTGGGTCAGCATGGGGGGAGGGGTACTCACGAGGGGCGAAGAAACGGCGCTCGGCCAGGGGCAACGGCGAGGGGCCCTTGGACTTGGGAGCCTCAGCGTCGGACGACGCGACTTGGGCGGCCGAGGCGGTCTTCTTGCCTTTCTTTGACTTCCCTCCGCTTGCTGGTTGCGCCGCGACAGAAGCGTAGGTGGTGGTGGGTAGGGGCTGGCGGGACACCTCTTTCTTGAAGTTGGGGTGTTCCTTGCCGGGGAGGAAGGCGGAGAGGTCGTACTGGCCTTTACGGTATTCCTCGGCTTCCCAGGACCTAGGGTGCTTAACCGCCCAGGCCTTTGGGTCGCCGTACCACTGCTTCAGCACGGAGTCGAAACGGGGAAGGTCCCAGTCGAAGCCACTAGTGGCTGCCGGGGCTGGCGCAGGTGGCGCAGCAGGAGGGGCTTGGCGCTGGGGCTGAGAGGGCCTAGAGCGGTTTGGAACATGAGGGGGGGGCTGGTGGGAGGGGGCGCTGGCCTGGGCCATGACACGCAGCGATAGGTCGTCGAGGGCAGTCCTAAGGGCCCTGAGTTCAGTGGGGGGGGGGGGGTGGGGGTCACCCCGTGGGTGGGGGGGGGGGGGGGGGTTGGGGTTCACCCGCTGTGGTTGGGGAGGGGGAGGGCGTGCAGCCTCTAGCCTTGCAAGGCGGTTGCCTATGTGGCCGACGCCCTGGAGGATCTTGCAGAGAAGGGGGATCATGAAGGCTTCTCCAGTCGAGAGGTCGTGGAGCCTGTCATCAGAGAGGGGAGGGACGGACGCGGGATCTAAACTGATCTGAGGGAAAACCTCATTGCAGAGGTCGCGGAGGAGGGGGAGGTTTGGGTCGAGGACGGCCGGGGTTGAGGCTCTAGTGGGAGCAATAGGGCTCTCGGGGGCAGGATCGACGGCGGCGGCAGACTGCTCACCACGCGTGTAGGGGTGCGAGCGCTTTGAGGCTCGGGAGGAGGACCTAGAGTCTGCCATAGCGGCTGACTTGGTCGAGGTATGGTTGGAGTCGCTTATAGGTGAAGCCTAAGCGAGAAGCAAGTTTTGGTGTGTCGAGATGGTTGCCACCCAAAAGTTTGGAGTTTTGGGATGGCCGAATGCGGTAATTTTTTAAAAGTGAGGAAAGTAAAGGGCGCGGAGCGCATAGCCCTTAAGGCTCCATGCAGGTTCTTGTACTTAACAATGAATATATGAGAAAAAAAAAAAAAAAAAAAAAAAAAAAAGCCTTAAGGGCTATGACAAAAACAAAACCATAAGCCAAACACAAAAACAAAAGAAATCTCGGCCCTGATCCCCAATCCGACATAATGTCATACACACCTCTCACGGTGACTAATCCAACAGGAAAGTAACTTATGAAATCCCTAAGCAAGCCCAAGAAAACCATAATACAGAAAAGAAATATATGAAACCCCAAGCGAACCCGAGAAAAACATACAGCTAGGAAAGAAAAATAAACTAAAGGAAGGAAGTGGACAACAGCAAAGGCGGCCCTAAAATAAGGAAAGATGGGGACTAGGCCGGCCCCGACTGAGAGGGGGTTGGAACCAGGCCCCGGGTAGTAAAGTAGCCAAAGGAGGTCGGCTGAAATGAGTAGACCAGGTCTTAGCCGATCGATGCCGAGGGGACGGCGGACAGCGAAGTTGTTTCCTGGCTGGTGGCTGGGGGCTGAAGGCCGAACATCGACCTCGGCTAAGGTTGGGCGAAATGCGAAGCCGGAGCAGGTTAGGTGTTGAGTCCCCAAAAAAGGGGAGCCAGAAGTATGGGCCATAGGGGGTAGACCCCTCGAGGCAGGATTGGGTGGTGAGGGTGCGGGAGAGAAAGATCTCGAAACCCGGCTTGGGGTGGTAGTAAGGTACCAGCTAGGTGGCCGACCGACCATATTACCGCGTCTCTCATGTAGTCCCTTGTGATAGGAGAGATAGCGTCACTTCTGGAAAGGATCCCAGAGGCAGGAAGGCGAGGGAAGAGTAGCAGTAGGGTGCCAGCCGATCATCCGAGGGGGAAGAGAGGAGGGGAGTGTTCACTCGGCGGGACATACTATCGGTATCGCGTTCGTGTCTGACAAGGCAGCCTCCTACAAAAGAGGAGAATGGAGAAATCGACCGTGGCCTGTTGTCAAGTTTCCTCCTACTGCAAACTGTGTTCCCGGCCGTCTGTAGAAAGACCGAATGAAAAAACCCGACCGTAGCGATCGCTAAGCGAGGCAAAGCAAAAGCGGGGTAAGGGGGAAGAGCCAACATCGTGGAGTGATGATGGCGAGGAAAGAACATCCTCAGGAGGGTAGACCTCAAGAGGGAAGCAAGAAGGGGATGCCGAAATGCAAACAATGCAAAGAGGAGATGGAAAGTGTGTCCTCCTACCCCCCCGAGATGGGGGGGAGGAAGGAAAGTTCGTGATGTTTTCTCGGTGTTGAGTCGTTCCCGATTAGGAAGTAAATTTCAATGACCGGAGTTGTAGTGGAGACGGAGGATGCATAGCCCTTAAGGCTCTATGCAGGTTCTTGTACTTAACAACGAATATATGAGATAAAAAAAATGAAATGAAAATAAATAAGCCTTAAGGGCTATGGCAAAAACAAAACTATAACTCAAGCGCGTAAACATAAGAAACTCTCGGCCCCGATCGCCCACGTGTCAATCCTGATGCTGCACCCCAAACAGTGACTAATCTAGCCAGTAAAGAAACATACGAAATCCTAAGCTAAAGCACCCAGAATACCCGTACCATAAGAAAAGCTAACTAAAAACAATAGGAAAGAATAAAGGCAGGGCAGCCAGGGGCGGTCCTATCCAGGGTCTGGTGTGGTAGTTGTAGACACCAGTGCCCGAAGGGCCGGCATTGTGGGTGGGAAGCCTGTTCCCATGGCTTTAATGTAGTTGGACAGTCCTAGCGTAAGTTCCGCAGTTGTCCAGAGGGAAGACTCAGGGCCGATGTCATCAACTCCAGGGAGATGGAGGAGGCGAGCTTCAGCCTTGGGAGGGCAGTGCAGTATCGTGTGATCAAGGCTCTCGTCCTCTTCCTCGCAGTAAGGGCATGTGGTGGGGGCCTCAGGGTCCTCCCAGGTGGTGTGGGCCGCTAGGTAACTCTTCCCAGCTCGCATTTGATGGATCCTACCAGCCATGAACTTGTCCAGGCCCATAAAGGCATGGGGCCGAAGGGACGGTTTGTACTTGTAGTATAGGTGGGGTGGTGACTGTAGGGTCCAGTCCTCAAGGAGTGTGGCTCGAAGCTCACCCTTGATCCGTTTGTAGGGCTTTGTCCCCGGTCGCTCGGGAGGGGGAAGTTCTGGCAGGAGGTGGGGGGCCACTAGCGGGAAGGACCCCAGGTTGCGAGCAACTGAAAGGAGGTTGTGGCAGAGGCCGTCAATGGGCAGGTGTCTCCTGGTAGGTGCTGATGCCTTAAAGGTGTTCCAGGGGAGAGGGATACAGTTGGTCTTTCTCCCTGCCAGGACCGGGTCCCTTGTGGAGCACCTGGTCTGCGAGGAGTCCGTGATGGGAACTGAGGGGGGCAGCCTAGCTGCCACTGGGTTGATGGTTGGCGAGGAGCAGGCCAGTCTCAGGGCGGCCATCCTTCGATGGTGTCTGAATAGTACCGGAAGGGGGGGGAGGCAGGCCTCACAGGCCAGGATGGTAGTGGGGGTCACTCGAAAGCAGTTGGTGACCCAGCGGAGAACCTGGTTCTAGAAGACAGATATCTTTTCCAGGATGCCTGCCGTGGGCTGAAGTAGGTCTGCCCCATAGGCCAGGATGGGGAGGATGAGGCCTGAGGCCAAGCGGTGGCAAGGGTACGGTGGCATGCCTGCCCCTGGGGGGAAGAGTTGTCTGACGGTGGAGAAGGCACCTTGAGTCAGGTTGAGCCTCCTGAGGAAGTGGGTGGTGGTCTCCAGGGAACGGGTGAACCAGTAGCCAAGCCAGCGAACTACCTTGGAGGGATGAAACACCATGCCGCTGAGGGCAATGGGGCAGCTGGAGATTTCCGACCAGTCCTTTTCTGTTCGCCAGTGGATAAGCTCTGTTTTTGGAATGGAAAAGGACATGCCAATCCTGGCTGCCCTGTTAGAAAGCAAAGAAAAAATATGCTAAAGAGCCCTAATATTCCCCCTGTAAGAAGTAGAAGAAACGGTAACGGAAAAATCATCAACATATGAAAAAATAACTGAACAAGGTATTGAAATATGCAAACCAGAAACATAAATCAAAAACAACAGAGGAGAGACAGGAGAGCCTTGAGGGGCTCCAACTTGAATGGGACAGTAAACGCCAGAGGCTCCCTGGAAAAGAAGCTTGCACTGGCGATTGGAAAGAAAGGACCGAACCCAAGACACGAGGTACCTAGGCACCCCACGCTTGACTAGAATCTGAGACAGAGTGAAAGAAGAAATGTTATCGAAGCCGCCCTTAATATCCAGGAACAGGGTAGATATCTTGGTGCCTGGACGTTGGCGGGAGCGGACTTCATGAACAAGGGAAGCTGAGCCGTCAAAGGTCGAGAGGCCAGAGAGGGAGCTGCCTTGGTTGGGGTTAATTAGGCCAACCGATCTTGCGATAAGTGAAAGGCGTGTTGCCACTATTCTCTCCAGGATCTTTGAGACCGTCTCGAGAAGGACGATGATCCGAAAGGAGGCTGCGGAAAAATAGTCAAGTTTGCCGCGTTTGGGGAGAACGACCCCGTTAGCTTTCTTGAGGGAGGAGGGGTGGTAGCTGTAGAGAAGGAGATGACAGACGAGGTTACGGAGGATGCTGGGGTTGGCCAAGTTCACATCCTTCCAGATGCCGTAAGGGATCTGGTCGGGACCTGGGGTGGAGGAGGAGGAGGATTTGGCGAGAGCTTGTGAGATTTCTTCTGCAAGGAGGCGGCAGTCGTTGTGTTGTCTAAGCCAGCCGGCAGTTGGGGAGGGAGGTTTGGGAGGGAAGAAGTGGTCAAGGAGGGAGGAGTTGAGTTCCATAGGGGTGGAGGCGCCAGGTAAAGCCGGGAAGCGTTCAGTGGGGTGGCCTGAGGCGAGCCTCTTGGCATCCCAAATTGAGGTGGTGGTGATTCCTGCCAGGAAGGTTTTCCAGTGGTTGGTCTTGGCCTTCCTGATTGCCTTGAAGTAGGCATTGCGCTTAATCTTAGACTCAGAGAGGGAGGGGGCAGAGCGATTCTTGCGGTTGGTGCGGGCGGCTGCGTTGTAGGCCTGTTGTAAGTGGGAGAGTTCTGGCGACCACCATGGCTTGGCGTGTACTGATGGCCGCTTGGAAGGGGTGTGGGAGCGGAGGAGGGTGGTTAGAGCTGTGAGGTGGTGATCCAGCCAGGTGTCCATGGCCAGGTCAGTGGGGTTAGGGGGTGGTGGGGGGACAGACCATTCCTTGAGCAGTGGCAAAAGAGTTGCCCAGTCGGTTTTCCTCCAGTCCGGGGAGGGGGTAGGAGGTTTCAGGAGAGGGGTGGAAAAGTTAATCGTGATCACCAGGTGGTCAGAGCCGGTCGCCTGCAGGTCAGTTTTCCAGTCAGCAAAGTAGGGGTGGAGGGGGTTGTTAGCAAAAGCAAGGTCAAGGACTCCTGGCCTGGTGGAGGGGTCAAACGGGAAATGGGTAAAGACTCCGGGGGTGTTGAGGAGGGAGAAGTGTAGCTCGTTTGCTAGGTCGAAGTATGGGGAGGAGGCTGCGTATTCCTGGTGGGACATAGTGCGGAGGGGGTCTGATGACGGGTGGTGGAGGTTGAAGTCCCCAACTACCAGTGTTGGGAAGGCGTGATTTCTGAAGAGATCAGGAGGGAGGACCGAGTGAACGCCCATTGGCCCAACCGTTGAGTAGGCATTGTAGAGCCTAAGTTGTGTAAATGAATTGTTAAACAGGCTAGTGGGTGAAAAAACATCCAAGGCCATTAAGTCAGAGCTGTCGAAAAAACAAGGCAAAATGGAAGCGCCTTGTTGGAAATCAAAGGAAACATAGGTGGCAATCCTTGGGGGTTTGCCTGTGGCAGAGGGAGGTGCAAAGGTCTTTTAAAAAGTGAAACTAGGCAGGCAATTGCGAAAAACAGGGGGGTCCTGAAGGAGGACTATATGAAGGGGCAGTGGTAGCGATTTAAAACTATTAAATAATGAAAGAAAAACATCCCAGCTTCCCAAGCAGTTATGTTGAACAAAGGAAAGTTTCTCAAAGTCGGAAGGAGTGTGGTGCCCTGTGGGCTGAGTGTCGCTGTTGGTCATATCACTCATTGAGCAAGGGGATCAGGTGAAGAAGAACGGACATCCTCGGCCCATGTGGGAGGGGGGCCTGCACGTCTTGGTTGGGGTACTGGGAAAGGGCCAGCAGGGGGAGGGGCACTGGGGGTTCCAAAGAGGTGACCTTCAAAGAGGTTAGAGGCACTTCGTGCCCTCTCTGGTTGGTAGCCTTGCGGCGGGAAGGTGGGTCTGGGGGTCTTCTCCTCGAGGGGAGGAGTGGTGGGTGGGGTCAGGGGCATTGGCAGATCGGCTGGGCCGGCATCCTCACCTGTCTCAATTGCGTCGCCAGTTGGCGGTGCTGGGGGGTCGGTGGGGTCGATTCTAGAGGGCCTGGATGAGCAGGTTGGGAGAGTAGCGGAGTGGGGGCCCTTGCAGTTGGGGCAGCAGAGTGGCTTAGCGGGGCAGCATGCTGGGACGGCTTTGGTGTGGCCCATCTTGGGGCAGGTAGGGTTGGGGCAGCCATGGGCTGAGCGTAAATGGATTCCTGAGCAGAGTGGGCAGGTGTCGTGCGTCGCCTTGCAGGCAGGGGAAGAGTGACCAAATTTCCAGCATTTCCTACACTGTGTGAATCAGTTGGAGGAGTGTGCCCGTTCAATGGTATGGGACTTTGAGAAAAGAAAGATGTTGGTGACGATTCTGTCCACGTCAGCAGGGGCGACAGAAACCATGACGGAGGAGGTCTTCTTGGCAGCCCTTTTTTCAGGGTCAGACTGCAAGAAGCGGGCTGTGAAGATGGTTACATCCGCTGCATTGCGGATGGAGGGGAGGAGGAAGGAGCAGAGGTTTGCATTGTCGGTTGGGAGGTATTGCAGAGGTAGGCCATGGATGGCCAGCTGGACTTCATTGGGTGCAGGGCGGAAGGCTTGGAAGGGGCTGTTGCCAACCGGGGTGACCTGGTTGAACTTGGCGGCTAGGGCCTCGTAGTATGGGGAGTAGGTGGCGGCAGGGGTGAAAAGGTTTTTGGCCAGAAGGGTGAGGGACCCTCTCTTGTTCACCATGGCTGTGAAACTAAGGGGGAAGGGGCAGTTGGCCTCCCTGAGAACAGAGGCCGCAATGTCGGGGGCGGTGGCAGCTAGGCTCTGTGGGTCAGCATGGGGGGCGGGGTTCTCACGGGGAGCGAAGAAACGGCGCTCGGCCAGTGGCAACGGGGGGGGGCCCTTGGACCTGGGAGCCTCCGCGTTGGACGACATGACTTGGGCAGCCGAGCCGTTCTTCTTGCCCTTGTTAGATTTCCCTCCCTTCTCTGGATGCGCAGCCACGGAGGCGTAGGTGGAGGCAGGTTGGGTTCGGTGGGACATCTCTTTCTTGTAGTCCGGATGTTCCTTGCTGGGGAGGACAGCAGCGAGGTCATACTTGCCTTTGTGGTACTCCTTGGCTTCCCAGGACCTCGGGAACTTAACTGGCCAGGCCTTCGGGTCGCCGCACTACCGTTTGAGTATGGAGTCGTAGTTGGGCATATCCCAGTCGTAGCCACTAGAGGCTGCTGGGGCTGGTGTGGGTGGCGCAGAGGGAGGGGCTTGGCGCTAGGGCGGGGATGGCCTAGAGTGGTTTGGGACGGGGGGAGGGGGTTGGTGGGAGGGGCGCTGGCCTGGGCCATGACTCTCCATAGCCCTTACGGCTTTTTTTTCTTTTTTTTCTTTTTCAAGTCATTTTTATTTTGTTTAAGGTACAAAAACTATACGCAGCTTGCAGAGCTATGACAGCAAAGAACCTCCACCCCGGACCGGGCCCCGGAAAGCTACAGAACAACCATGGCCCGAAGACCTGGTAAAAAAAGCTATCCTAACAAGCAACCCTCCTGTAAACTTCTGCAGATCCCACGAAAGCCACACAGCCCAAGAAAATCCAAACCCTCCTACAAAACCCACAACAAAGAAATCCCAACCCATACCTATGGAGAACCACACTGGCAATATTGCAGCCAGTCCCAGCAAAAGTCGGAAAATAGTATCCTAAGGCGAAAAGGCCCGAAGCCAAGGGGGTAAAAATGAGCCAGGCACCTGAAGGGGGGTGTGGCAGAAGCGAGGAACCCCAAGAGCCCGCCTGGACAGAGGGGGTGGAGTTGGCAGTGTAAGGATGCCAGCCGAGGAGAGGAAGGATGGTAGTAAGGTACCAGCTAAAGTAGATTCAAAGCCGACCGAACGTATTACTGCGTCTCTCGTGTAGTCCCTTGTGATATGAGAGATGGCGTCACTTCTGGAGGGGATCCCAGTGGTGGGAAGGCGTCGAAGAGGAGGATAGGGGGGCAGTAGGATGCTAGCTGAACGTGCTGAAAGGGGGAGGTCTAAGAGGGGAGTGTTCACTCAGCAGGACGTACTATCGGTTATCACGTTCGTTTCGGACAAGGCAGCCTCCTGAATCAAAGGAGATGGAGAAATCGACCGTGGCCTGTTGGAAAGTTTCCTGCTACTGCTAACTGTGTTCCCGGCCATCTGCAGAAAGACCAAATGAAAAAACCCGACCGTAGGATTCGCTAAGTGAGGCAAAGTGAAAGCGGGGTAAGGGAGGTAACCAACATCGTGAGATGCTGGGAGGAAGGAAAGAACATCCTCGGGAGGGTAGACCTCAAGTGGGAAGCAAGGAGGGGATGCTGAAATGCAAACAAGTGATGGAAAGTGTTCTTCCTTACCCCCCCTAGACAGGGGGGACGAGAGAAAAAGTGGTGATGATTTCGCTCACAGCCATGGTGTTGAGTCGTTCCCAAATAGGTAATAAATTTCAATGACTGGAGGTTTAGCGGAGATGGAAGATGCATCGCCCTTACGGCTTTTTTTTCTTTCTTTTTTTTTTTAAATCATGAGTTCGTTGTTAAGTAAAAGAATCTGTGTGGAGCCTTAAGGGCTATGACGAAAACAAAACTATAAGCCAAACGCGGTAACAAAAGAAATCTCAGCCCCGTTCTCCCAGGTAGACGATTCCGTCTCTGCACCCTAAACGGTGACTAATCTAGCTAGTAGAGAAAAATAACATCCTAAGCGAACCTAAAAAAATCATAATAAAGAAAAGCTAACTAAAATGGTGGGAAAGTAAAATGGCAGGGCAGACGGGGCTGTCCTATCCAGGGTCCAGAGGGGTTGTGGGTGGTGCCGGGCCCCTGAGGGCGGGCATAGCTGGTGGGAAGCCTGTTCCAGTGGCTTTAATGTAGCTGGTGAGGGCAAGCGTAAGCTCGGCTGATGCCCAGATTGGGGAGTCCTGGCCTATGTCTTCGACCCCAGGGAGATGGAGCTGTTGGAGTTTGGCCCAGGCGGGGCAGGTAAGGATTGCGTGGTCCAGGGTCTCGTCTTGTTCCTCGCAGTATGGGCAAGTTTTGGGGGCCTCAGGGTCCTCCCAGGATGTGTGGGCTGCCAGGTAGCTCTTCCCGGCTCTGATCTGATGTATTTGCCCAGCCACAAACCTTTCGAGCCCCATGAACGCATGGGGCCTGAGGGATGGCTGGTAGCCGTAGTAGGTGGGTGAGGGCCACTGGAGGGCCCAGTCTTGTAGGAGGAGTTTGCGCAGCTCTGCTTTAGCCTGGGCGTAGGGGGTGGTGCTTGAGCTATCCGGAGGAACGAGCTTGGGTATGAGGTGCAGGGCGGCAAGCGGAAACGAGCCAAGCCCACGGCTCATTGGGAGGAGGGAGTGGCAAAGGGAGTCTATCGGAAGGTTCCTCCTCATCGGAGCCTCTGCCTTGTAGGCGTCCCAGGGTAGGGGAATGCAGTTCGTCTTTCTCCCTGCTAGCACCGGGTTCCTGGTCGAATGTCGGATGCTTCAGGAGTCCGGCATGTGGAGGGAGGGGGGCAGCCTAGCTGCTGCCGGGTTCATGATTGGGGACAACCAGGCCAGCCTGAAGGTGGCCATCCTTCTCCTGTGTTTGAGTATGGTGGGGAGTGGGGGTAGGCAAGCCTCGCAGGCTAGTATGGTGGTGGGCGTTGCCCAGAAGCAGTTGGTGACCCACCTGAGGACTTGGTTCCAGAAGACCGACATCTTGTCAGACGTCACCACTGTTGGTTGGAAGAGGTCTGCCCCGTAGGACAGGATCGGGAGGATTAGGCCTGAGGCCGGCCTATGGCATGCATAGGGGACCATTCCGGCGCCGGGGGGAGAGAGTTGGCGGATAGTCATGCAGGTGGTCTGGGCCAGGTTGAGCCTTCTGAGGAAGTGGGTGGTGGTCTCCAAGATCGGGGTGAACCAGTAGCCAAGCCATCGAATGACGTTGGAGGGGTGGAAGACCATGCCGTTGAGGGTGATGGGGAAGTTGCAGACTGCCGACCGGTGGTTTTCTGTACGCCAGTGGATAAGCTCTGTTTTCTGAATGGAGAAGGACACGCCGATCCTGGCTGCCCTGTTAGAAAGTAAAGAAAAAATACGCTGAAGAGCCCTGATGTTCCCCCTATAAGAGGCAGAAGAAACAGTAACAGAAAAATCATCAACATAAGAAAAAATTATTGAACGGGGTATTGAAATATGCAAACCAGAAACATAAATCAAAAATAACAAAGGAGAGACAGGAGAGTCTTGTGGGGCTCCAACTTGAACAGGACAGTAGACACCAGGGGCTCCCTGGAAAAGGAGCTTGCACTGACGGTTTGAAAGAAAAGAACGAACCCAAGACACAAGGTACCTAGGCACCACACGCTTGACTAAAATCTGGGAAAGAGTAAAAGAAGCAATATTATCGAAGCCCCCCTTGATGTCCAGGAAAAGAGTAGAGACTTTAGTTCCTGGACGTTGTCGGGAGCGGACTTGATGGATGAGGGAAGCTGCGGCGTCGAAAGTTGACAGGCCGGTAAGGGAGCCGCATTGTTGGGGTTGATGAGACCGACCAACCTAGTGATGAGGGATAGGCGGGTAGCGACAATCCTTTCCAGGATCTTGGAGACGGTCTCGAGGAGGACGATGATCCAGAAGGATGCCGGGGAGGAGTAATCAGGCTTGCCTGGTTTCGGAAGCACAATCCCGTTGGACCTTTTGAGGTTGGTTGGGTGGTATCCATAGGAGAGGAGAGGAGAGAGGAGGTCGAGTAGGATCTTGGGGTTGGCCCGGTTCACATCCTTCCAGACTGCGTGAGGAATCTGGTCGGGACCAGGGCCTGAGCAGGAGGAGGATTTGGCGAGAGCTCGTGAGATTTCTTCGTGTAGGAGGGGGCAGTCGTCGTGTGGCCTAAGCCAGCCAGCGGTTGGTGAGGGAGGTTTGGGAGGAAAGAAGTGGTCGAGGAGGGAGGAGTTGATTTCTGTTAGGGTGGAGGCACCTGGGAAAAAGGGGAATCTGTTGGCTGGTCTACCTGAGGCCATTCTCCTTGCATCCCAAACTGTGGTGGTCGTGACCTCAGCAAGGAAAGTTATGTAGTGCTAGGTTTTGCCCTTTCAGATTGCCCTGAAGTAGGTGTTCCGCCTGGTGTTGGCCTCTGAAAGGGATGATGTCGTGCGGTTTTTGTGGTGGGCATGGGAGGCGGAGTGATAGATCTGTCTAAGGTGGGTGAGCTCGGAAGTCCACCAGCGCTTTGCCTGAACAGAAGGTCTCTTGGAGGGGGTGTGTGACCGGATTAGCGTGGTGACTGTCAGGAGGTGTCTGGAGAGCCAGGCGTCCAGAGCCAAGTCTGTCGAGTAAGGGGGTGGAGGCGGGATGTACAGTGAGGCGAGAGCTGGTAGGAGCGAGGCCCAGTCCATCTTCTGCCAGTTTGGGCAGGGGGGAGGAGGTTTGAGGAGGGGGGTTGAAAAAATAACCGTAATTGGCACATGGTCAGACCCTGTTGATGGGAGGTTGATGCGCCAGTCAGCAAAGTAGGGCTGGAGAAGGCAGTTGGCAAAGGCGAGATCTAGGACTCCTGGTCGGTTGGTGGTGTCGAAAGGGAAGCGAGTGAAGATGCCAGGGGTGTTGAGGAGGGAGAACTGGAGGTTGTTTGCCAAGTCAAAGTAGGGGGAGCAAGTCGTGTACTCATTGTGTGAGATCGTGCGTAGGGGGTCAGACTGGGTGTGGTGGATGTTGAAGTCGCCAACCACTAGCGTTGGGAAGGGGTGGGCCTTGAAGGCCTCGTGGGGTAAAACTGACCTCATAAGCGAGGTGGGTCCTGAAGTGGAGTAGGCGTTGTAGAGCCTGAGCTGTGTGTGTGTAGTATTAAAAAGGCCGTCAGCAGAAAAAACATCCAGGGCCATCAAGTCAGGTTTGTCAAAAAAACAAGGCAAAACAAAAACGCCTTGTTGAAATTCCAAGGAAACATAAGAGGCGACCCTAGGGGGGGCACCTGGCAAAAAAAGGAGAGGCGAATGCTTTATAAAAGCCAAAGGCAGGCAGGCGAGCACGAAAAGTAGGGGGGTCCTGAAGAAGGACTCTATGAGGGGCAGTGGGCAGCGCTTTGAAGCTGTTAAACAAAGAAAGAAAAACATCCCAGCTTCCCAGGCAGTTATGTTGGACAAAGAAAAGTTTTTTAAAGGTGGAAGGAGTGTGAGGCCCTAAGGGCGGAGTGGCGCTGTTAGGCGTATCACTCATTGGGCAAGGGGGTCACATGAACAGGAACGAACATCGTCGGCCCATCAGGGAGGGGGGCCGACATGTCTGGGTTGGGGTGCCGCAAATGGGCCAGCAGGGAGGGGGGCACGGGGGGTTCCAAAGAGACTTCCTCCGAAGAGGTTTGATGCACTGCGGGCCCTCTCTGGGAGGTAGCCTTGCAGCAGGAATATGGGTCTGGGGGTTTCCTCCTCTTGGGGAGGGGCTTTGTGGGGGGTTAGTGGTGCGGGTACATCAGCCGGGGCAGTGTCCTCCGCTGTCTCCATTGCGTCCCCTGGAGGGGGCGCTGGGAGGTCAGCAGGGTCTGTCCTGGATAGTCTGGCTGGGCATTCGGGGTGGGTGGCTGAGTGTGGGCCCTCACAGTTGGGGCAGCGGAGGGGCGAGGTGGCGCAGCACGCTGGTAGCGCCTTTGTTTGGCCCATCTTGGGGCATGTGGGGTTGGGGCAGCGGTGAGCTGAGCGAAGGTGCCTGAGCGAGCAGAGGGGGCAGGTGTTGTGGGATACCTTGCATGTGGGGGAGGAGTGGCCGAACTTCCAGCATTTCCTCCACTGCATGAAAGGGTTAGAGGAGTGTGCCCGCTCGACGTTGTGGGACTTAGAGTAAAGGGAGATGTTGCCGCCGACACTGCTGACATCGGCGGGGGCGACCGAGACAATAACGGAGGAACTTCTCTTAGCAGCCCTTTTCTCCGGGTTGGGCTGCAGGAAACGAGCGGAAAAGATCGTCACATCCGCCGCGTTGCGGATGGAGGGAAGGAGGGAGGCACAGAGGTCCACATTATCAGTGGGCAGGTACTGGAGGTGGAGGCCGTGGATCGCCAGCTGGACCTCGATGGGGGTGGGGCGAAAGGGGAGGAAAGGATTCTCTCCGATCGGGAATGACTGATTGAACTTGTTGGTAAGGGCCTCATAGTACAGGGCGCAGGCCGTGGCAGGGGTGAAGAGGTTCTTAGCGAGAAGGGTAAGGGAGCCTTGGTCGTTCATGGTGGCCGTGAAGCTGAGGGGAAAGGGGCAGTTGGCTTCCTGGAGGGCGAGGGCGGCCATGTGAGGGGCGGTTGCAGCTATTCTCTGAGCGTCAACGTTGTGGCGGGGGTTCATACGGGGGGCAAAGAAACGGCGCTGAGCCAGGGGTAATCGCAGCAGGCCCTCAAACATGGGGGCACCACCATTAGACGTTGCGACTTGGGCAGCGGACGTGTTTCTTTTTCCCTTCCTGGACTTCCCTCCTTTGGCTGGCTCGGCAGCGACAGAGGCGTAGGTTGCAGGCTGGGGGGGTTGGTGGGGCACCTCCTTTCTGAAGTTGGGGTGCCCTTTTCCAGGGAGGACGGAGTCGAGGTCATACTCTCCTTTGCAGTAGCATTCAGCCTCCCAGGACCGGGGGAGCTTGACTGCCCAGGCCTTGGGGTCACTATACCACTGCTTGAGAGCGGAGTCGAAGCGGGGAGGTCTTAGTCGAACCCACTGGTGGCTGCTGGGGCTGGTGCAGGTGGCACAGACGGGGGGCTTGGCATTGGGCCTGTGTCGGCCTGGAGCAGTTTGGGACTGGGGGGGCAGGGGGAGGGCAAGAAGGGGCCGCAGCCTGTGGCACAAACCGATTGGTGAGGTCTTTGACTGACGCTTGAAGGGCTGTAAAGTCATTGCGGGTGGGGCCCTGGTGGCCTCCAGTTGGGGGGGGTTGCAGGGGAGAGCTCTGCGTTTCGAGCCTCGAGATGCGGTCGGTGACATTACCTACCCCTTGGAGTAGCCTGCAAAGTAGGGGGATGATGATGGACTCGCCCATAGAGAGGTCTTGGAGGTCGTCATCATTGAAGGGCGCAAAGGCCTCAGAGTCTAGATGGACGTCAGGGATGACCTGTCGACAGAGGTTGCGAAGGAGGAGGAGGTTAGGGTCCAGAGGGCCTGGGGAAGCAGTTGGGGAGAGGGCAGCATCATCTCCAGGGGTGGAGGGGCGATCCACACGAGCGTAGGGGTGGTGGTGTTGTTGGGAGCGCTTGGAGGCGCGAGAACAGGACCCGGAGTCTGCCATAGTGGCTGGCTTTGGTGGAATTGGGGTGGGGTCGCTTATAGGTGAAGCCTAAGCGAGAAGCAGATTTTAGTCTGTCGAGATGGTTGCCACCCAAAAGTCTGGAGTTTTGGGGTGGCCGAATGCGGTAATTTTTTAAAGGTCAGGAAAGTAGAGG
>ML120604.1:0-13567 GCA_003788595.2 Choiromyces venosus 120613-1
ACTCATTCGGGGCATGGATAAATATCGCTAGGGCAGTCAAGGCTTTTAAGAGTCACTGGATGATCTACCCCCAGACCGCTCTCTCTCTCTCTCTCGATCAATAACTGCGCGTTGATGCAAAATCTCCGCTTCATCAAGCTATCGCATATCATATATCGTCGCATCTAGCTTAATGGTGCTCTGGAGAGTGTGCCGATGATCCATTTTAAACGGCAAAGACTTTAGACCGACGAATGATAGCCTGTGACACAACGAAAACAGCGATTAGTCACTTGGCTGGTGACAACTCTGATCACTGGGTAAAGTGGGGAAGTTCTGTCTCTCATTCAACAACACTCTCGCTATACTCTTGAACACACACTCTCTCAAAAGCACACTAACTAACTAACACAACGGTAAAGACAGGAGTATATATAAATTATGATAAGGAAATCCTCCCATCATACCGCAAACATCCAGTTGCCCACTCTCACACACCCTCTTCCAATAAGTCCCCCTTTCCTCCCCAAAACTCCCATGCTAACAAACAAATGAAAAACCAGCTTCACAAAGACTCCCCTAGCTCCGGGCAGTCACATTGACTCTTGAGCCCGTACCGTTTCTGCACCCGTACCATTTCGACGCCCGTACCGTTCCCGCGCCCGTACCATTCCCATGCCGGTACCATTCCCGCGCCCATACCGTTCCCATGCCCGTACCGTTCCTGCACCCGAACAGCTCCTGCAGTCCCCTCCTGTGGTGCAGCGAGCAAACAGTGGAATGGCGAACAAATAGAATGGCAAACAAAGCAAACCACCAGGTAGATAAATGGACAATGACTGTGAGCATGCCGAGCAGCATCCACGGTTTCCAACAATCCAGCCCAAGAGTCCCCCCCTCCCAGCGCATGTAGATATAACCTCTCCACTTCGTCATACTCTCTGCTTGTGCAAAGCCGCAGTTAAGTTGAAAATGCACTCTACAGTGTCTCAATAGTCTGATCTAAACATCTTTTCTGCACTGATCAATGTATGTTAATACATGACCTCGGCTTCACAGCGCTTTCTCAGTGCCAGACAAAGATTGTTGGCGCTCAGCAAGGTATCTCGGTGATGTTGTCCAAGTATTTTCTTACTGCCTGCTAGTTCATGTCAAAACATAACCTCCCCGTGGTCGGACCTTTTTCAGTGTCTCGATAATGATGTTCACGCTATCGATGACAAGTGGATAAGGCCTTAGAGAATTCTCCAATATCATAAAATGCTATCATGTCATTGGCCCATCGCACTCATCTGACTTTCTATCAGCACAACTATATCCCTGTATCCATCAACTCTCACCGGATCCAGCGGGCGGCATCCAACCATCGTTCTCGACTGGATTCGGGCTAACATACGCTCACTCTAGTAGCATCTTCACTGCTAGTTTTCCCAGGCTCCACGGCCAAAGAGAGTGGCCCACAGCCATCCTAGTTATGCAAATTGGGATCGGCATCTTCCCAGGCCAGTAGAACCCGGAGTATCTCTTTGCGCCCATACCAAGTAGCCAAATAAATGGCCGAAGACCCCACCGTGCCGAGACGATTGAGGATGATATCCTTCCGGCCCAGCAACAGGTTGACGACTGAAAGCGGCATTTCCCAGCTATTGTCTAATGAGTTCGGACTGACACCGTATCGGCTTAAAAGCAGGCTTACTACACCTTTGTGACCATTCAAGACGGCGAAGAAAAGCAGTGTTCGCGCTCGAAAGTCGCTAGCATCAAGCTGACATCCTCCCAGCTCATGAATAGCTTTACTACTTCTGTGTGGCCGTTCTCAGCAGCCCATTAGAGCCGAGTTCGGAGTGTTTAGGAATTGAGCCGGTCGCGGTTTACCGGGACGTGATTCATGTCTGTCTGCTGGCGTTGTATTGAGGTTGTGAATGGATGAGATGAGGGACCACCTGCATTGATTCTTGTACCGATGAGTTATTGATATCTGCTTCAATTAGTTAGTATGAGGGGATCAGATGAGATGTTATGGGGTTTGGTAACTTACAGCACCGGAGTGCTTGGTCATAAGTCATACAAGCGGTACAGTACAGCCGTATGGACCAAAACTGCCACAACGGAGACCAAAAACAAAAACCCAAAAATCTTCCTCAATTAGCAGAATTCTTCAAGCTGTAAACTCAGTTATGATACCAGACGTGGTTTTAAAATAATAACATGCTGAACATGATTAAAGTATTCGTGATGGTGAGGACACCTTTCTGAAAAAAAAAAAAGAGGGAAAGGCTGGCGATGAGCAAGGAGAAATAAAAAGAAATGGGGGAGTGGCAATGCGAATCTACTCTTTTAACAATGTCAGTATATGAAATCGGTTCCCAGCAAAGCCCAATAAATGCACATTCAAACTCCGGATTTCTGTTCATCTCCATCAGCTGATGATATGGAAACTGTTGTTGTAAAGTGGCTGATCGGCGGTGTCCAGCTTTGGTACCCTTCTACTTGCGGTCTCCTCCTCGAGACCTCGAGGGTCAGTGTCTGCTCCAATCCAGGTTGGCTCAATGCGGTCTACTGCTTCTTCAGGTATTTTGTACAAGTTTGGTTGACTCTGTAGGACAAGATATCTTCATACACTCACTTCCACAAAGTTCCCATAAGACCCCAAGTATTTGTAGTGGTGGCCCAGTAGCAACAATGTGCCACACCCTTTGATCACAAGTGATGGTTATTGTACTCATATACCTATATACCTTTACTCAAGATGATACTGTGAGCTGACAATAGGGGGTAGAATTTCTGGTTGCAGTTATACAGGATATGAGTAAACCTTGGCTGTTGTACCAGTGACCTGATACATGTGTAGGAATGTGAACGATGGATATTACAGTCACCATAGTACATACTGACTCAGTTGCCATAATGGGTCACTTACTGCCCATACCAAAGTAAGGTGAAACTTCAGAAAGGATGAAGATAATGTTAAAATTTCATTACATCAACTATGGTTATCCTCCTCTGTGTTCATATCATCTTCAGCATCCTGCTATCAATATTTACATCCTTTACCCAGTTCATAGTATTATTCTTGGCAAAAGATTTGCAAGTACAATAATCAAAATATATGATCAATAGGTATAATACATCATTACTAGCAAGACACTACCATAAATACCTAAGATATTACAAGAACTTTATGGAAATTTATGTAGAACTTATAGTTATTTTTGATTATTACAAACAAATTTTTCCATAGCATGTTGACCAACTTGAATGGTCAAAGATTTTTATAACAGTATTTATTAAAAATGGAATTAGGGCCTCTATAAGTGGTTAAAGCTTCAACTAAGCTTTCTTAAATCTAATTAGAAGATAATGAATTTCATGATAATGATGAAACTTTACTAATACCTTAGCTTAAAATATATTGAAAAAATTAAGTGAATACATATTCCAAATTCCAAATATCTAAAGCAATAATACACTAAGAAAGACTACATTTTCAAATGTATTGTAAGATGACATGGAGGTAAATAAAGATAGGTTCTAAATAGAACTAACTCTGGCAAGTGCTACATAAAGTTGATGAGGTTTAAATGTAATCATTCTCAAGGCAATACTGACATAGTTAAAAGATTGCTCTTGTAACTTATTAATAGTGATAGCAAAGTATGATTGGATTAGAAACTGCTATAACAACCCACCAGGAAGAGTCTTACAAGTAGACTATTCTCATACCTATACCAGAAATAAGGAGGTTAATGGGTAAGGATAGTTAGATTCACTAGGTCACACATACAAGAATACTATATGGTTGTAGTATTAAGGATGGGACTGATAAGGTAGGCTCAGGAAAAGCTTGTGTAACATTACTGACATTACCCTGACATGAGGCCCAAGTTACCCTGATATAAAGCCCAAGTTACCCTGACATAAGGTTGAGTTACCCTACCTGAAGTACCAAGGCGGGTATTTGAGGTGAGAGATATGACTACATGGGTTGGGCACTCCAGTAAAATCTATGGCTCCAAACCAAATACACATCAGGAGACCACAGGAGGACCTAGAGAGCTCTAAATGCTACAGGATTTTAGAGGTGTATTCCTAACACCCACCTGCATCCCTAGCATAAGGGCTGCATATCATGTACTTACAGTTGTTGAGTTTCTCTCTTCCTAACAAAAGGTATTGAGTGAAGATACTCCTGTAATACTGTATAATTTGTTGCCATCTGTCCAACTGGATGCTGTCTGTAGAATATATGAGAGGGTGTAGAGAATACTCTAGAAGCAGGTCTATCTTCTGGTACCAGATTCATGTAAAGTGGACAAGAACTGAAGTAGTTACTAAAGTAATACCAAGTGGGTGGTCTCAAGTCCCCTGGGTAGTTATGGGGTAGCCTGGAAGATATTGAGGGATCTCTAGTCAGGCAAATGCATGTAGACACAATGAGTACCCAATCATTGTAAGACTACAGGTGTTATTTGAGAACTCTAAAAGCATGATTCCTATCACTGTGGTGGTACTTTTGGGGAGTAGGCTGGGGGTAGTACCTACCAAGCTAATCATCAAGGTACCCTATTGGGAGAATCAAGTAGACCTTTGGGTTAACCAAATACTTAATTGGAATAAAATAGAATGTACAACTTGATTGTAAGAGCTATGTCTACTAAAGGCTTGCATAGATAACATGCATACTAGTATGAGAGTTTGTTAATGGTATATCTTCTCAGTTGTATCATAGTTCACCAGAAGTATATCAATGATATGAAGAGTTTTATCTCCTACAGTTACATTAGGGATGCAGTGCTTGAAACATTTCATTTTGGAAGGAGATTTAGCCACAGCAAGCTGGCATCCACAAAGGGATAATGTTCTTAGTGGTATGTATTGGCCAGCCTATCAGAGACAGGTATGCTCAGAATAAGTTAAAGTAGTGATAGGTTGGAACTGGTACTATATGATATTCTACATAAACTATATACAAGTCCTACTCTATTCTGGTAATCAACTACCTCTTGAAATACTTACTGAGGGAAGCTATAGCTTAATGATATTAAGTTTCACTGTTTTAATTCTTCTTATTCTAGTGTTGATTATTGCTTGTAATCTTTGAGTCACTTGAGTATAGTTGTAAACTAGGGATCTGTTTTCCCTTAGGCTATTCCGATTACAACTGCTTTCATGTAAGTGTAAAGAATAAATCTTGATCATTACTACATCACTTAACCTAAAGAAGAAGTCATATTTGACTCTCTTGAGCTTTACCTAGTACAGTAACCTTGAGGCAATTCCTACTTATTCTCTCTATTCTCAAATGTGTTCTATTACATAAGCCTTCTTGGAGACCTAGATTGAGTAGTAGAATAACTACTGCACCTATCTTAAACTTAAGATGTAAAGGAGGTAAGGATAGAATATTAACAGTTTGAAGGCACTCTCTTATAAAGTTTGCTGCCTTAGCACTTCATCACTGAGATCAGTAGAATTCATAGCTTGAGACTTATACAATTTTGTAAGTATTGCCATAATGAGTCTTTTATTATACTTATTGATAATATTATGATCAAGAATAAACCATCCAGTTAATGATTTTGAATTTAAGAGGCTAGGTTGAAGGAGAGTTTCAGGGTAAATTGTATCATACAATTCTGCTAATGATATTATTTGATGAATTGATAGAGGAATTAAAACTTGTCTATATTGTAATGAATCATGAATAAGAGGTAAGAAAACTAAGAAACTGTGATTTTCAGGATGAACATCAAATCTCATATTATTAGTGAGACATAAAATAGGAAGTGCGTGCCACATAGATATATTGTGAATACATGCTCAAATTGTCTTCAGTGTACCACCATGATAGATAACAGGTAATATTTATACAAAATAACTACCCAAAACAATTGGAATTCCACCAAAGTAACTTCAACTTAGTGCATTATAAATATCATTTAAGGTTCAATTAACTACAGCAAAGAAAGTTCAGTATTTTATAGAGACCTCATACAAGATAATAAGTAATACTTGTTGTAGCAAATCAGCTAAGTGAGAGTGTTTCATAATATTGCAATTTGTATTAAGGTCATTGCTTATAGGAATGTTAAAGTGAGAATGGGTACTCCATCCTTCTGGTAATCATAATGGGAGTGCCCTATGGGAAGGATCCCAAGTTCACAACTGCACTGAAGTTACTCAAAGATCGAAAGTAATAATCAATAGTAGAGTAAAGAAGAATTAAAACGGTAAAACTTAATATCATTAAGCTGTAGCTTCACTCAGTACGTTTCTCAAGAGGTAGTTGATTGCCAGAGTAGAGGGGGACTTACATAGAGTTTAAGTAGAATATCATATACTGCCAGTTCCTACCCATCACTACTCTAACTTAATTATGAGTACTCCTGTCTCCACCAGGCTGCCCAACACACACCAGAATGGACATTATCCCTTTCTGGATATCAGGCTGCTCTGCCCAAATCTCCTTCTGATATAAGGTGTTTCATGCACTGCATCTCTAATGCAATCAGAGAACAAAAACTCTTCATATCGTTGACATGCTAGTGGTGAACTATCTTGCAACTGAGGAGACATACCATTAATGCACTCTCATACCCATATGCATTTCATCTACAAAAGCCTTTAGTAGACATAGCTCTCACAATTGAGCTGAAGCTTCTACTTTATTCTAGTCAGGCTTTTCCCTGATAGGAAAGTATATTTGGATCCCTTAGTGGGGTACCTTAGTGATTGGCTTGGTGAGTGCTACTCACAGTCAACTCCCCAAAGGTACCCCTACCATGATAAGAACCATGCTGTTAGAGTTCTTAAACAACCCCAATACTCTTACAGTGATTGGGTATGAGTTGTGTCTCTATGCAATTCTGTAACGGAATCCTGTTTGTACTGTTGATGCCCAATTGGTTTAACCTTCCTTATGGGTATTATTTCCTTAGTTCGCTTTTGTTGTATTGCTTGTAACTACCCTATTGGGTATTGTAGGTTCTCACCTTCTCCTACTGGTTTAGGACAGTAGTAGCGAATACTGGTTTAAGTAACTTGGTTGGATTCCCTTACTTGTTTTGTTAGTTATATCCTGTCGCTTCAGAGTTATTGTTTTTGTTTACCTTAGGCAGGATAGTTTTGCTATGGTTATGTTTAAGTTTTGTATTTAAAGACACAGCGTTCCCTTAAGGATTCGCTCTCTCAAGCCTCACAGGACACTCATCTTTAATACTACAAGTTGAACGGTCACTATACTAGTTCCTATACATTTTACTACTCCTTATTGTAGATATCTCCTTCGACGCTTCCCCTCCTAACCTGTTAGGATCTAAGGAGTCTCTCGAGACTCTGGCGATCCTAAGGAGTTGGTTACATTTTTTGACCAAGACTTGAAGACATAACCTTTGATCTTCGGCACAGGACTGATCACCCTTCACCTCCTTGACGCTTCAGCACTGGTACCCACCCAAGCAACCAAGTAGGCCTTGAGCAGACTCCCAGAGAGGCCTGCTCACCCCAGCTAGCAACGA
This sequence comes from Choiromyces venosus 120613-1, assembly GCA_003788595.2. NCBI lineage: Eukaryota > Fungi > Ascomycota > Pezizomycetes > Pezizales > Tuberaceae > Choiromyces > Choiromyces venosus. Next base: position 7,497 of record ML120604.1, read on the forward strand.
TTTCACTCTCCAGAGACAGTAAAGGATGCTTTACTAGAGGGTCCTCAGCCTCATCCTTGAGAGGACAGACATTACCCCCTGCCCCAGCAGCTCCACCAGCATCCACTGCTCAAACAGCAGAAGAAGATACTGAAACATCCTCTGAATACGAAAGCAGCAGCGAAGAAGACAAGCTGCGTGGCAATCTAGCAACCCCAGACCAAGAACAACTCTAAAAGGAAGTCAAACCAGAACCAAGCTCTCCACCACCAAGCCCAAGCCCTCTACCACCAGGACCAAGCCCTCCGCCACCAGGACGAAGCACTCCGCCACCAAGCCCAAGCCCCCTGCTTGGCGCAATGTCAGTACCTCCAGAATGAAGTAATCGTCCCAAGTGGCCAGCTCCATTTACATTCACAGGAGAAGGGAAAGACCGAGATCCAGTGAGGATCAACTCATGGTTCGACACAGTCCACAGATATATCGCCAGCTTTGGAATCAACATCAGCAAAAATATTATCTTGCACCCAGTGCGTCCTGTGCGTCTGATGCACAGGGTGCCCATAACGATAACAGTTAACCAGGATGGACTGTTGAGCCGACGTCGTGTCCTGACGTCGAGTCGTGCGCCTGGTGCGTCCTGACGGTATCTGGGCACAGACCCCTACGCCAGGTGCGCCCTGACAACATCTGATTCTGCGCTCTTGCATCCTAACCACGTCTGATGCTCGGGTGTTGCATCCTAACAATGTCTGATTCTCGGGTGTTGCATCCTAACACCATCTGATCCTAGCCTGTTGCGTCTGGACGCTACTTGATCCTAAGCTCTTACATTGTGGCGACACCTAATTCTGGCGTCTTCCACCCTGACGTTGCATCCTCGCCTGTGTGCATCGGGATTCCACGATACTCACAATGCGCACCCTGGCGCTGCCTATCATCAGGCTTTTCCATCCAGATTCTTTCTACGTGACGCTCCTCTCGTCTGGATCCCCCCCTGCATACACGATGCGCCCAGATTTCACCTCAACCGCGACATCTCACCTTGATGCTACTATTTCATGTCTGGACCTCCTCATGATGCCTTCCGAAGTGTGGTGAATTACACCTGACGCTGTCTGCACGTTACGCCCAGTATTGCCCAATCTTCCTAACTCCCTCCTGATATCTGATATACTACATTGTGATCGCTTTGACACCCTCCGGATGGCTGCTTTTCATAGATTCTATGGTGAATATCGCCCTGATTATTCCTTTGCACTACGTCCTTTGGTTTCTATTGTAGTCTCATCATAGTAAGCTAAATCAAATCTATTACACATATTCTTTACATGTTCTTAATTCCCCTTAATCACCCTCGGTGACAGTCCCACCCCCCCACTCGTCATCGTCCGGCTTAAAACGACATCCCCACTGGTGCCGCTTGCACTTCCTGAGAATCCCCAAGGCTCAACGAGACCCTCCGAGATAGAGAAGGGATCCCCGCTGGTGCTGCTTGCGATTCCTGAGAATCCCCAAGGCTCAACGACACCCCCCGAGATAGAGAAGGGATCCCCGCTGGTGCTGCTTGCGCTTCCTGAGAATCATCTGGACTCAGAGGACCCAAACCTTGTAACTGAAGCTCCCAGGCTACCAACATCTGGCTCAAGTCACACCAGCTATCAGTTTCGGGTGACAGATTCCGACGTTCCTGATGTCCCACTAGGTCCAAGTTCTGGTCATTAGTGTGTCGCAGTACTGGCTGTGTAGAAGTGTGGTTGGATATCCGACTCTCGAGCTCAGCGTTTATGGCTTCCCAATCGTCATCGTATCCTTCACGGCGGTCCTACTGCACCCCGTGTACTTGCGCAACCCTCTTATCGATTGTTGCTCGAATATTTTCCACAATCATATCCTGGATCCTCTGTGGGCACTTACCCCGAGTTTCTTTTTGCCGGTCAAAAAGGTCTTGTATGTTTGGTAACAGGTTAGCTGCCCCAGTCACGAATGAACAGTTGGATAATTCGGAGACTCACCCGCGGCTCCCTCAGGCATGAAGTCCCTGGGCTCCTGATATATCCCCGTTTGCCATGCACGCAGTGTATGGCAGATTACGGTGCACGTCAAGCAGATCATAGTGCCATTGATGTGCGCAAGAAACCTGGGATCCACAATACCTTGCATCTTCTTCCCTGCAAAGTACTTACGGAAAGTCGCCTCAGGAATCTGGGGCGCAAGGAATCATAATGTCAGGCCCTGGGTTACGTCCAATTACAGTCAGTAGTGGTCACTATATGGTAGGCATCTGGTGGAGACAAACATTGTACCCTCTCAGGTCGCACATAAACCTGTCCCGTTCCAACAGATAATCGACTCTGCGCGCCATAGCTGTGGGATCGTCCGGCAGACTGTATAACTCCACAATCTCTTTCTTCACCTCATTTACAAACTGGGATCGTACCCCAGAGTGTTTTTAGCATATCTTTCTAGGTTAGTATTGCATTCTGCGTTGCGTCATATCTGTCTGAGTCCACTTAGCAAACTTATGCACTGCTCTGAGGGTTGGATGTTTTCGGCATCTGCAATATTAGCAAGCGAGGCATCCCAAACTTTGTGCACCTGGGCTGTCAGAGCAACAACATTCGGGAGTGGCTGCTCAAACAGGGTGTACCGTAGAATCAGAGTCTTCGCATCATCAAATATGGCCCTTTCCACACCTGTCACTAGATTTCGCCGAGAGTGTGGAGCTGGACTAGAGATCAGGGTACCAGATGCAGGACCATGCATGCTACCCAGTGGGGACAATAACTGTGCATCACTCGATGATGGGAACATTGGAGGACTGTAGGCTCTCCGCCGAATTATGCGTCCAAGATCCGTGGTCGTACGCCGGGCAGAACCTATCTCCTGAGACCCTGATGTGGTCGAAATGCGTATAGTTCACGCCCGATTGTCTCCCTTTCTGTTAGCTACTTGTGAGCTATGATCACGTCTTGATCCGGGGCCATCTGCAATATCGATGCCTTCTCCATCAGGTTCAGTGTCTGATTCCGTTTCGTCTGGTCCATGTGAGATTTGGTACTCATCACTACTATCGCCCGATAGATGCACTGTTTGGGTATTTGGGTATTTGGTTGATCATTGGGTTCGGCTTTGGGTTCTGCATGTGCCGTGGTCAGCATTGTGCCCTTCCGTTGGCGCTTCGGTGCTCTTCCTAGTAGGCTTGCAATCGCGGGTGGAGAAGAATCCCGAGTTGAGGACGCGTCTTGAGATTCGTTTTGACGTGTTCTGGATCTCCCTTGTGTAGATCCCATGGTACCGGGTTGCATGTCGCGTCTACCTCTGTATAGATTGCCGACTTGGGGCGCTGGCTGACTGCATATATTGGCCTGTTGCTTACTCATGGTGTAATAGGGTAGTTAGAGTAAGGTAAGTTAGGATTCAGGCCGGAGTAAAATCGTAGGTATCTCAAGCACAGTTTGGTCAAGATGAGAAGTTTGTATAGCTTTCTTGTGTTGTATACGACATGTCAGCTCTTATACGCGGGGCTCCCCAGGGGGGGAGGGGGCACGCAGGATCACTGACTATCACTCGTTGTTGAAGCAAGAGATTTGCCTGCAAAATGGCGTTTTCAGAGTGTTCAACATTATGTTCGTAATAATCTAAGCATTCTCAACTACGATTGGACTCAAGACTCCAGCATGAAAAAATTAGACGAAATGAGGGTGGGGTTAGGGTGGGTGGCTTAATAAAATCTAGCCACGAACGGTATTGTTTACCGACACTATTGGAACTATGGTACTCTCGCGTTTCCTAACTAGCACTAGAAGTGTCTGAAATTGTCTCCTGGCATCGAGTCAATAGAGTTTGAACACCCGAGAGGCTGAATTCAAGCAATATAACCTACTCGAGCATGGATGTTACTGATGAGATGGACAGGAGTTGTAGCCCAGCTGTTTCTGACCAACTTCAAACCCCGGTCCGTCTCATCACTAACCTCAATACCCTAGTAGATAATCAACATACCATGAGCTGGCCCTAGGCCAGTTAACGATAGACAATACGAGACGTGCCAAATCAAGAAAACACCAGAGGCCAAAGTAAGGGGGCATGGAGCTATTACTATTATGGCATACCAGGCACTTGAGATCAAAACGGCTAGCAATATGAGATGCCAAAGCAAGGGCATCCCACCGTATCTTTACTATCAGATAGAGGCACTCAACATCACAAAAGATCCCGAATTAGTTAGTAAATTTTAAAACTTTTTTTTTAGACTAAGAGATAAAGCTCCCTATCTAAAAACTACCTAACAAAAAGCTACAGAGCAAAAAAAAAAAAAAGCTACAAAAACAAAAACTACAAAAGGATTATTTACGGGGACCCCGGCGTCTTGTTCCTCGCCGGGGCGCAGGGGGGGTCTCCAGGGCAGGAGGAATTGGGTCGGGGGTAGGGGGGCTCGGCGCAAAGAGGGGGCTCGGCGCACAGGGGGGGGCGTCGGGGTCCGGACAACTGGTGGAGCCGGGGAGGAGGCAGCAGGGGGAGAGCTGCCGACAGCGCAGGGAGTCGTAAGGAACTCAGCCATCCAAGGCTGCTGTCAGACAAGATCAAGCAACCTTTTATGCTTGTCTTGCTCTGACAGGCCAGGAGGCTCGCTGGCAGCGACGGGGGGGGAGTCCGGGCTCAAGGGACCAGGTTCCTCGTCCATTTCTTCGTCCTTGTCCTATGTGTTTGTGATTAGCTAAGTTGGTAACTAAAACATGGTTAGGGTTAGAAACTTACGTCTTCGATCACAATGGCGTGTTCGCCAGGATCTTGCCCCTCCTCCTCCTCCTCCTCCTCCTCCTCCTCCTCCTTCTTTCTCCACTTCCTCCCTCCACCTCCTCCACCTCCTCCTCCTCCTCCTCCTCCTCCTCCACCTCCTCCACCTCCTCCTCTTGCATGGCCTCCCCGATATCTCCGGCCCGCCCACAGCGATCCCAGACCTTGCGGTCGAAAAAGGGATATCTACCATGGGCAGGCGCGGGGGTCTGGTCACGATCCTCTCCCTCACCGAGGCGTGGCTCCAGGACCATCAGGTCTAAGGGGTGTTTGCCATTGTTGGCAAGGAGCCACGCCAGGATGTCCTCATCTTCCCAACGAAAGATGAGTTCCCGGAGTGGGAAAGGATCGGAGGGCGCCCGACTAAGTAACCAGGCACCCTCACCAGTCGCCCCGAGGAGATATCGGGGGCATCGGATTGCCCCACCACATGCTGCCGCTTGACTACCCCGAGTACACTTTCGATGCTCAGTGATGCCATGACTCCCCAGGCAATTCCCTGGTCGGAGTCATTGGCACACCAGGGGTAGCCAAGGAATGGGTGCCCAGTTTCTCGCACACCCGACCGACGAACGATGTGGATCCTGATTGCCCATGGGCAACAAGGGGAGGCCCAATCCGATTGAGCCACTGAAAATATGTGTTAGCACGAGGATAGCATATAATATATGGGAGGGGGCGACACTTACTCGGAGGTCCCTCGACCTCACCACCAACCTTCTTTCCCTCCACCAGACGATGCCCATTCAACGTCCTCAGGTTCCTGGCCCTGTCACGGACCAAGAGCCTGAGGTGGCGCTCCACTTCCCCGATGTCGTCGGCCCAGTGCTTGTTTTTAACAAGTGCGAGGTGGGCCGTGACCAGGGGAAGGGAGCAAGCATACCCAATGACCCAATCCAATTCAGATTCAGTCAGGCGGCGGAGGTCCAGGGAGCGACCAGTCAAGTGTGACTTGACATGGTCGTGTCAGGCACTGTAAGCAACAGTGAACTGGCATGGGTGCGGGAACCCACACCAGCTTTTGGCATACGCTATGTCGCCATAGCGTCCCCTATGAGTATTAGTTTAAATGTTTCTCAAAGATGAGGGTAGGTTGGGTTTTACTTACAAGGAATCCTCCACCGCCGGCTCGAAGGGTAGCCTCTCCGACAAGGTCGACTGGCTCGGGCTGTTCGCAACCGTGCGCGCCAGCGCTCTCCAGTTCACACTCCGCCAATGCTGCTCGACAGGCTCGGCAGCAGGACACCTAAGAAAAAAAAGGAAAGGTTAGTAATTATCACATGATAAAACTT
>ML120604.1:22052-85389 GCA_003788595.2 Choiromyces venosus 120613-1
CGCCTGTTCTATCCCTTCGTGGCGGTCTGGAAGGGCAGGCGTGCCAGTTAACTCTGTGGCAGTTCGCGGCGTAGAACGTTCCCACTGTCATACTCAAGTTTATGCGGAACATCACACAGCCGTAACTAAACAGAGACGTCCAACAGACGACTTCTCCTGACACCCTTGAACCCGCCCTACCCGTTATCACGTTCTTCCTCTTGGCGGTAACTAGGTTCAGACAATGTGGATCAGCTATCCTCTAAAGGCCAGCATTATATCTGTCCGGTGCGAAAGAACAGTGGGCTCTTCAACCATTCTACGCAGACTAGTCTGTAAGGTTAATAACCTTGGTCTCAACGTGGTGCACCTTCATATAGGATATTTACCAATCGGTCACGGGACTACTTCCTCCAACGTTTCGTCCCACATGTCATGAACCTGCAGGGTGGTGGTCAGACGGCATACGTAAAGCCGTATATAGGATACAGGTAAGACCAGTATAAGTGCGACGCGGCGCATCTGGTTCAGTAGAGACATACGATAGACGGCTTCTTCCATAGACTGTGTCAGTTCCTACAAGGCTATCTTCTTTACGACGTAAGAGAACGGTAGCAGTTGAAGTGGAAGTTTGGTAACATCTATTCGTGACATCCCCAGGTTACTAGCCTCTACTAAGAGGTCGCACACGTAACTTGATATCGACTGACTTCGTCTTGATGGGTCTGGTGACCTTTTCTTAAGTAACTAAGTGCTGAAGCTCTGGAACGAGACTTACTTGGTTCTACGTTCAGTGGATTGCGGACCATATGGAAAACGTTGCACTACACGGAGTAAAATCTATCGCCTGTCCGAAATGTGAGGTGCCTCCTGATGCATTAGGAACCGATGCACAGGAGATGTATCAGATGCGAGATTATGCCACATAAGAATGTCTTGAACAAGAAAATGAGCATCGGTCAAAAGACTCTGGGTCGGGAGACATGAATGCCACATTTGATGCACTTGGTATCAAGATAGGACGGAATGTTTTTCATGGGATTCAACGGGTTTCAGCACCGGATCTGCACAAGCCGGATTTGCTCCATGCAGTTTATTTGGGACTATTCAAGCATATGATGGACTGGGTTCAGGGATTCCTCAAGAAACACGCACGACTGCAGGCTTTTGACGATGCCTGGAAGACTTTACCACCATACCTGGGATTCTTTGCGCCCAAAAAAGCATACCGCGAGGTTATGTAGTAGCAAGGAAAGGAGATGAAGAACCTGGGGCGTTGTCTTTTGGGAGTTCTCGCTGTGGCATTGAAGCAGCCTGAGAGTACGCAAGTATTACCATTGAAACGCGCACTCGCCTGCATCAGGTCATTGCTCCATTTCACTTTGATGGCCCAATATAGAAGCCATACACCTGAGACCTTGGATTATATGGAACAATATCTGAATCGGTTTCATGATACGAAAGATATCTTCTTGGAGTTTCGAATATCGAAGAGGACACGGGCAAAGGTTGACGAGCAGCGAAGGGAGCTACGACATCAGAGAACACGGGTAAACCAATATGTTGCAAAATCCAACCAGCGTCGGGTACAGGAGCAGGATCGTGAAGAAGAGATTGACCAACGTATGGAACTAATCCATACGGAATCTCATTTCAACTTCATTAAGATGCATCTACTAAGCCATTTTCAGGGTCACATATACCAGTTTGGCAACATTCAGATGTATTCTACGGAGTTTGGTGAGCTCGCGCATAAGGAACAAATCAAGGAGAGGTGGCGCTGTTCGAATAAAAACGATGCCGCAAGACAGATCCTGCACAGTTATGGTCGCCAGCATGTAATCCGAATGAGACTTTTCAACCTGGATTCCCTTCAACGTCGCGGGGCTGATCTCACTGGCGATGTCATGGAATATTTGGATAAAACGAATTCCGTATCTGTGCCAGTCACCAATCATAGGATCCTGAAGGGGCGTCGTGACGATGTTTCTGACGTGATGGATTTTTGCAAGGTCTTGGGTATCTCACCGGAGAGCATCTGTTGGGAATTGATTCGATATAGCCAGAATAGCCTGCCCACTGAACGCCACCTTCTTGAAGATCCTGCCATACTTCGATTCCTTCCAGTTGAACTACTAATGCAACTTGAAATCCCCGTTCTAGCGTTCCAGGAAACCAACATTTATGACATCTGCAGGGCATGCTCCACTGGTACCCGACTCTTCAGGAACCAGGCGAGTCGCAATGATTGGGTTTGGGTATAGACGGGTGGCGAGCATATGTATGGTGTGCTCCAGGTCCGTCTCCCTGGAAAGCTCCTGGCGCTCTTCAAAATCAGAGGCTACACGCACGAGGACATGGTTCGCAGGCTTGCATGTGTTTAAATATTGAACGCGGTTAGCTCAGGACACGTATCCAACGTCTACGGCCTTGTCACAGTACAGCTAAGGGAAAATGCACAAGAGTTTACTATAGTAGACATAGGGACAATCCTAGGCCTGGCGCACCTCATCCCGGAGACAGACCAGCGATGGCTTGTCAACAGCCATATTGATTTAAGGACATTTAACGAGATTTATTGAGGGGTCATCAGATCAGACAGTCGGGCGACAACTGTTGGCTTGGACAAGTAAATTTATTCTGCATCGAGGATGGTTGAATGGCACGGAGAATATTATAGCATCTTTCATTCCAACCTGTATATAGAAACCTCTATGTAGAAACTAATTAATAGAAACTAAACAATAGATACAACTAAAAGTACGCGATGTAGAAAATTACGGTGGGGATTGTTCAGTCCTTGAGATTAGGACCCTGATGACACCACGCAGTGAAACGTACTGGGTCCCGACGTCACGATGATACCGTGGGACATCGTCAGTCCCGACGTCGCTAGGACGCAGTGAAGAAACCAGACAGATTGCGACAAATCGCCGCAACGCCCTGTGGCCTCACAGTGAAGAACCGACAATGGTGACGTGTCAGGATGCTGGGAGGGTTCAGGGCAGGGATGGGGACATCGGGGGATGGAAGGCATCTGTGGTCAATGTTAGGATGGAGTTATGGCGTCGCGATGAGAGACAGAAGGAACGTGACAAAGGCTGGCCCTGTGTGGCCACGCCCAGTGGTACTCCCGTGAGGCAGCGGCCATAGCCAGATGTCAGGATATGGGGAAGAAGGTGTGACAGAGATGCAGATGTCCAGGGGTCGCGAGGAGGTTGACCTAATCTCAAGTAGTATCCTGACGCCGCGAAACGTTGCTATGTGACACAGGATGCACCAGGCGCAATGTTATGTTGCAACACACATCATGACGCATAGGGTGCAACAGGGGGTTGCAATGGAACTCAGGACGCACCAGGTACACCGGGCGCACGAGAAATGCGGCGTGCGTCAGGACGCGATGCCCATACATCAGATGCGGGTTTTTTTTTTGCTGATGAATGATGATGCTCCAGAAGCCCTACAGTACTACGGAGCCTACTGCAGAGAGAAGGGCCTCGATAAGTTCACCCAATATGAAGCCAGCCAAGGAGACCACACAGTAGCAGGACTCAAACAGAAATTCGAGGCATACTTTCTCCCCTCTACATCCACAGATACAATCTATGAATAGTGGCAACAAGTAAAGCAGACCATAGGAGGAAAAACAGCTCAAATCACAGATACAGTCATTAAACTAGAAACCTTGCGAGATAGTCTACCTCAAGGAATGATCTCAGACTACTCTACTAAACAAAGGCTCCTAGATGCTATGGATACCAGGCTCAAATGGGATGTCAAGCCACATATTACCTCTGATACATCCTTCGATCAGCTAGTGGAGATAGCTGAAAAAAGGGACGCCATTGCCCACTCAAAAGGAGTCTATAGAAACCAGAACCGACAGGGGAATGCAACATCTAATGCAGTGTCCCAACCTGTACCCAGGTGCCTACAAGACAAGCCCCCACGATACCAACAACAGTCATCCAACCATGCCAACCACCCCAAGGTATCCAAAAAGAAAAGGAAGGAAGAAAGGCAGAAGGGGCTTGCTTCTACTGTGGAAAACAGGGACACTATTCCGACAACTGCTATGAGAAGAAGAATAAAACTAGCCACCAACGAAGCTATGGAGGACCTGGCGGATCCAGGAAACCTCAAAATATTAGGAGAACATAGCACACTCAGGATGGCGAACCCCATGACAGGCCGACAGCTATGGTTATATCCAACCATGCAGGAGATACAGGACCTCTCTCCAGAGCCCTCGAAGCATATATCACTATCAATGGTCACAAAGCTAAAGCCTTATTCGATACAGGCACCATGGGGGCCAACATCATCTCAGGGAAATTCATCACTACTCACCTGATCCCCACTGAGGACCTGGAACCACCCGTCAACCTTAGAATGGCAGTAAAAGGATCCCGCTCAAGCATAAACTACAAAGCCAAACATGTTATACAAATGGAGCAAGAAAGTGGTGATATTTCCGAAGCACTTGTCTGCTCACTAGACAACTATGATATCTTCCTAGGGATGCCATACCTCACTGTGCACAGTGCAGTGATCGATTGCGGAAAAAGCATCATCACCTTCCCAGACAAAGGCATTATCTTGACATGCAAAAAGGTATCCAATACCCGGTTCTCTGCCATGACAAAGCCGGATACGCCAGACTTCTTCTCTGAGTTCCCATCAGTGTTCCCAGCCAAGAAGATAACTGTCACAGATTGTGACTAAGCAAGGCAGACTGGGAAGGCGGATTTCACCTGACTCCTAGTTATGAGTCAGAAGGTATTGATATCTCACATGACTCGCACTAGCGACGCCATTCTTATGTTGTTATTGGTTGAATAATTTCTATGACTCACAGTTGTGGTCATATGATGTTATGGTTTCACACATGATTCATAGTTATGAGTCATAGGTTTCACTCGTGTGACGCGATGGCACACAGGACTTGTTTTATGAGTTTTGATTGGATTGACATGTTGCGAGGTTGACTCATAGGAGTCAACTGATGGATTTCAGGAGGTGACCAGGTTTGGTCACGAGCGCTACGATGACTCAAGGTAGGAGTCATCAAGGGTTAGGGTTGAGGAAGGAACGACTATATAAGGAGGCTCATAGGTGAGAGTAGTTAGTTCCTCATGCAACCATCTAAATACTTTTCAATACAAAAAACTTCTATCTACAATCAACTGTTCGACTCTCCAAAGTTATCGATAGCGAAGAACAACTAAGTAGGGATCCAGGATTCGACTACGAGAAACAACTGAGACAAAGGTCTGAGAATATCGATAGGTGAGAAGCGAAGAGACTAAGAGCGTTGCCTACTGCAAGTATATCCGAACAGTAAGAGGATTGTAACACCTACATCCAACTAGGCAATTTGCCTTACAGTATGCTGACCATGAGGGCAGTATAACCTTTTCCGAATCAATGTTCAGATTATGCTCACAGAGCCAGGACATTGGATGATATGCATCAATTTTGCCCTCTGGCATTTCCACAATCTCAAAGCTCATCTTATTTGAGTGGTCTCCTATCTTCAGTTTTACTGCCTTGGTATACTGGAGACCTGATCCTGGGATATTGTTACCACTTGCATCTAGTATGCGGGAAGGAGTCTTCCTTCAGACACAGTGCATTTGAGTGTCCTTTACCCATCTGCTACTGAGCGCAGCTCCTATAGCACCACTATCAAGGAGTAGTACTGCTTCTGCACTACTCCTTTTTGCATTCAGTTGCCACGCAAGTCTAACTTTCACTCTGATAGCCTTTGTATGTCATAATAGACCTGAGAGTCTCTGCCACTTTCAGGTTTTTCCTTCGCTAGACATTTCTAAAATCGAATAAAGTGAGTAGGTAAGTAAGGGTATGGGGTCACTCATCTTTCAATAAAAGAGAGGTCAAGATAGGTCAATAGTAGTTAAGTTTAAAGTATTTTGCAAACAGTTAAGTTATAAGCATTATGAAATCATGAGATAAAGTAGGTATTGCTATTTACTATCATGCCAGCATAATTTCGGGTACTAAACTCTCCTCAGGTAAACTTGGAAATATCTTTCAATTGTATATACTCAAGTCCCGCCTGATGTAAAAATAGCTAAACCAGATCCAAACAAACCAAGAAAAACTAAACAGAATAAAGAAAACCTGATAGATGCATAATAGAGAGAACCCCCAATACTGAAAACCCATAAGAAAACCTTTTCCATCCTCGACTACATTACTCCACTGAGTCTAGTCAAGTTTAGCTTCCTATAGATAGTCTTCAGAGGATGGACTTACCTTGTCCATCTCCAGTCCATCAGGTTTATCACCCCAGCATGCCATCATTGGCCTAGGGGATTATTAGTTGCTAACTAATTTCTCTTTGCAGGGTTACTTACCTAGTCTGAAGCATTTGTATTAACTTCCATTATCTGACGAGTGGATTTGTGGATTTTAAGAATTTTTCTGGTAACAGGAGGAGGGGCCTCAATGTCCTTAACTTTGTTAGAGGGACCCAATATATGGCATACCTCTTCCACAGATCACTTGTATGCCTTAGCTGGCTTGGAAGAACTAACAATTAGAGTAAGTCAGGTACACTTCTGCCAGAAGTGACCTGGTTGTCCACATTTAGTGCATTGTCATAACTTCCGGCACTTGTCAAGGAGTGTGCTAGCAATATTCTTTTGAGCGATTGAGTACTCTGAATTTTCTGGCTTTGACTGATGGCTGCATGAAGAGTTAGCAGGTTTGGGATTCTGCTTACATGAAACCTTTCCCTTCTTCTATTGCTTGTTTGAGGAATGCTTGTCCTCACTCTTATCATGACTGGATCCTTTATCCTTAACCACTGTCCAGCTAAAGCATGTGTTTTCTTCCAAGTAATGGTCAGTTTTCCTTAGTAGATCAAGGTACTCATTTACATCCTCAGGATAGGGGTTCTTCTGAGCCTAAGCTGTTCGCAGTTCTGATGTAATACCGATATGCACCTTGTCCTTCATTGCTCATCCGTCTGTATACCCTAATTTGGTCATTAGATCAATGACCTTATCTAAGTACTTGTCTACTTGGCTGGGTTGCATCTCCAGAGAGGTCCACTTGGCTAAAGAGCGATCCTGATCAGCATATCCTCCCAAGATAGTTTCCAGACGATGATGGAATCCCTCCCAGGTACATAGCTCATTGTCTTGGTTGAAGGGCATTCCACTTCATTGGGCGGCCTCCTCGTTAATATAATGGTAGAGTGCTATATACTAACTTTTGGCAGAACCTTCTAAGAGAATGATAACTAAGCTAATCTTAACCATGTCTTTAGTAACAGACTCATGGAAATAATTAAACTTAATTTCCACATCGTTAAGGAACCTCAGAGTATCATTAACATCCCTGGTAAAGGCCTTGACATCACTCAATTTCTCAGGTTTCTTAGACCTTACCTTTGAAACAGTCTTGCTTTCCTTCTTACATGACTCTAAGAATTTGATCAGCTTACAGGTTCTGCAGTCATAGTATCTCTTTGTTGAGTTACTCCAGTTTGACTTATGTTGCCCAAGGAGTTGCTCAAGATTGGGGATGGAGTCAGTATCATCATCTGAGCTGCTAGAGGAATCAGAATCAACCAGATCCCCTTCAGCCTGAGCATTTCTGCAGTCAGGAGTCTGTTACCTCTGCCTCTACCTAGAACATGATATCCATCAAAGGATTCCTACGGACTACCTGGTCTACTAAATCAAGAACCACCCCTAGATGCTGGGACTGAGTGTACTGTTGGAGGAGGTAAGCAGGTACTGTCCAATTGAATCAGAGTTACCATTGCTTGCCCAGGTTTATACTGGGACTGTTGATACTCCAAACAGGTATTAAGTGCAAGTGGGAGACCTTGGTGGCAAAGTGAACTAGAAAAATTGCAAAGGGTTTTTTCAACTTCAACTCTCCTTTCTGAAGATATATTTTGTCGTAGTGGGTACCTAACTGCCTGTGAAGGTAGTCTAATACCGCCATCAACATGATGGAAATGTCTGATGAAAATTGAGTCTCCCCTGACCCAATAAGCAGGGGAACAATCACTTGCATGTGACTGCACCCAAGCCCCTGGCACCCCTAGATGTTGACAAGGACTGCTGGCCGAAGGCTCAGGTCCCAGAGCTGTCGGAATAACTATAGGAGTATTTTGTATTGGCATTTGTGGTGTCTGTCCTCTAGGGACTGGCATTGCACTACCAAAAGGTCTTTCCCCTGTGGGAGGCCAGATGGCAACTGTCGGTGTATTCTTGGCTCCTGAGAGAGTCGGTAGCACATCTCCAACTGGTGGTGTCTGCCTTGTCCTCCTCTCCACCCTTGATAGAGGTCTTGTCATCGAACCTAGCACCCTGGAGGCACTATGGTCTCTACTTCTCTGTGCTCATGGGGTGGGATTGGATCGAACATGTGAGGTTTCCTGAGAGAACTGCTCTTCCCAGTCATTACTGATTTCTCGTATCCCTAAGAGGTTGAGAAACTATCTTTTCTCTGCCTTTCCCAACATTTCATGGAGCTTCTGAGCAAAGTTAGGTGCACATTTTTCAGTAAGTACTAAAGGAAGAGGAGGAGCATCTCTCATAATTGCATCATTATCGGAGTCTATAGCATATCCACCTTGGATTGCCTTCCCTAGAGCTCTGATCCTGGTGTTTAGCGAGTTGGCAATTTAGACATGCTCACAAAATGCAGCCTGTTGATCCAATATCCAACTCCATACTACCTTCATCATGTCCTGACGAAACGCAGCTTGCCTTTGCTCATTCCAGAAATGTAACTATTCCGGAGCCGCATGAAACTAACGACCAATTTCCCGCAAGATATACCGTTCAACATGCCAACATGTAAAGTCTGCAAAGCTGATACCCTGATTGTCAACACTCATCATCTTGGTAAACTCAGCATCACAGGAAAAGGATTGCATGAGGTCCCTCGGGTCCATAACCACGAATGCTTGACATGCCTGAGGATCTTCGATGGGAGCAGCTTCAAGTAATAGTGGTACAGGTTCCCACTCCAAACCCCATAGATCTGTGATAATGTTTGCTCATAGGGTTAGGGTGGTGTGTTCCTCTGCCACAGGATCAGTAAAACCAACTTCAGAAGATATAATTCTTTCCACCCAATGCTTCTTGTACCAGACAAGTGACTTGTACTTAAATTTCTCAATGTAGGAAGGTTTTGTGGCAACAAGTTCAAGAGAGTTAAGTGAGGAAGTTACTTAATGATATACTGTAATGGGGGTGCTCTAAGGGAAGATGGATCCCGAGTTCACGACTGCACTGAAGTGACTCAAAGATCAAAAGGCAATAATCAACAGTAGAGTAAGGAAGAATCCAAACAGTAAAACTTAATCTCATTAAACCGCAGCTTCCCTTAGTAAGTTTCTCAAGAGGTAGTTGATTGCTAGAGTAGAGTGAGACTCGCATATAGTTTAAGTAGAATATCATATACTGCCAGTTCCCACCTATCACTACTCTAACTTAATCATGAGCACACTCGTTTCTTCCAGGCTGGTCAACACACACCACCCAGGACATTATTCCTTCATGGATGTTGGTCTGCTCTGGCTAAATCTCCTTCCAACATGAAGTGTTTCAGTGCTGCATCTCTAATGCAACTGCAAGAGAAAAACTGTTCATATCATTGATATGCTAGTGGCAAACTGTCATGCAACTGAGGAGATATACCATTTATGAACTCTCATATTCATATGCATTTCATCTATGCAAGACTTTAGTAGACATAGTCCTCACAATCGAGCTGAACCTTTTACTGCATTCTAGTCAAGTCTTTGCCTGATAGGAAAGTCTACTCGGCTCCCCTGGTGTAGTACCTTGGTGATTGGCTTGGTGGTTGCTACCAACAGTCAACTCCCTGAAAGTACCCTGACCATCATAAGAATCATGCTTTTAAAGTTCTTAAATAACCCCAATAGTCTTACAATGATTGGGCATGAGTTGTCTCTATGTGCAATTTACCTGTCCAGTGATGCTTCAACATCTTCTAGGCCACCTTGGGACTACCCAGGAGGCTCTGGACTACCCTTCAAGTATTACCTAAATAACTCCTTCAGTTCTTGTCTGATTTACACATATTTGGTACCAGAGGATAGCCCGTCCTCTGGAGCACGCCCTATATCCTCTCATGTATTCTACGGACAGCATTTGGACAGACGGACGGTGACAACCTAATTGATGTTACAAGAGTGCCTCCACTCAATTCCTTGTATTAGGAAGGGAGCAACTCAACAACCATAAGCCCATGACATACGGTCCTTACGCTGGGGCCGCAGGGGGGTGTTAGGAATACCTCTGTAAAACCCTAGAGCGTTCGGAGCCCCATAGCTGCTGCTATAGCTCCCCAAAGACTACCAGGTTTGTTGACTTTGGATTTTACCAGAGTGCCCAATCCTTATAGTATTGCCCCCTGCTACAAGTAAGTACCTCTATATGCTAGGTAGGGTAACTTGGGTGCCATGTCAGGGTAACTCAGGCCTCATTACACAAGTATATCCCGAGCCCGCCTTTTATACTACTATCTTATAGCATACATAGTTGTCCACTATAGTGAACCAAACTACCCTCACCCATTGACCTCAAGGTCTCCGGTATGGGTGTAACAATAGTTTACTGTAAGACACCCTCTCATGGTTCATTACAATTCTATATGAAACAATGTGCATTGTTGGAGAAAATCAAGAAAGGAAACATTTTTGGGAAATGCAGAGATGATGTTTGGACAATCGAATACCGAAAGAGAGCATTGCCACATATACATCTTTCGGTATTTTTCGAGACTGAAGCAATATTCCTAACTGCAGAGAATATTGAAAGAATCATTTCTGCTCAGCTTCTAGATGACAGTACAGACCAAGGAAAAGAGTTGTTCTAAATTGTTCCCACATCCATGATTCATACAATGTGTACTGGTAAAAATACCAGTGTAATATGTATGAAAGGGGGTCAAAATCATACTGCAAGGAAATAGACCAAGAAGTATCTAAGGGTATTCTAAGAAGAAACTGTGGTCCAAGAAAATGGATATCCTCTCTATTGGAGCCAAGACCTAGGGAGAAATTTTGATATTATTGGGCAAGGAACTCCTCATGGCCTCCCTATTACAGTGGATAATCAATATGTCATTCCTTACAATCCTTACCTCACCTGGAAATACAAAGTACATATCAATATTGTAGTTTGTGGTTCTGTGCAGGCAGTGAGATATATTCATAAATATATTTATAAAGGTTATGACCAAGCAACTATTGGAATACAGTCAGAAAGGGATGAGGTGAAACAATACCTGAGTGGAAGATATGTTGGTCCTACTGAGGCGGTCTGGAGACTTTTTGAATTCAAGGTACATGAGTTATTACCAGTTATTATGCACCTTGCTGTGCATTTACCTGCAGAGCAGCCAATATACTTTCCTGAAGGAATTGATGCAGCTGAACTCTGAGATCGAATTGCAACTTCCTGAACAACATTAACTTTATTTTTTGACTTTAATGCTCAACACCCTGAGAGTCATCAATATCTCTACTGTGAGTTTCCTTCATATTATCAATATATTCCAAAAGCAGCATTGGCAACCACAAGTATTAGATGCCAGCTCAACTATTCATAGAATGTCCTCTTGGAGTCCTTTCATAGGAGAGAAGTACTACTTATGTATTCTCTTAACTTTAGCAAGAGGACCTCAGAGCTTTGAAGATCTACAGACAATAGCAGGTACTTTACATGATACCTTTATGGGAGCATGTTTGGCTTTTGGTTTACTGGAAGATAATGGAGAATGAATTGCCACATTTGCAGAACCAAGCCAATTTGCAACTAGCTATGCATTGAGGTAGCTATTTTGTACCACATTGCATCAAACAATAATTGTCAATCCCTTTATGATTTAGGAGCAATACAAGTTCTCATTCTGCGATGATCTCCCATACAAATTACCCCAAGGATTTATTGTAGTTCCTCCTGATATACCAAATGGAATGCAAGACATTTATCTTGACTATGGACTATATCTCATTCAGATTCTTCTTCAAGAATATAACAAGAATTTTCATTATTTCCAGCTCCCTATTCAGCAATTGCAATGGAGTTTTGACAACAGAATTAGAGGAAACTATCTCATTTCCAAGAAACAAGATTATAATACTGAGAGTGAGAAGCTTAGGTATCATGAAATGTTGGAAAGATTGAATAATGGTCAGAAGAAATATTATAATAGTGTAATGAGAGCTGCCTTTGATCAACAGTATCAAGGAAATTCACTAGCATTCTTTCTTCAGGGACCTGCTAGAACAGGGAAGACATTTTTATATAATTACATTTGCAGTTATCTTCAATCTCAGAAACGAATGGTTCTTTGCATAGCCTCAACTGGTATTGCCACTCAATTATTACCTGGTAAGAGAACAGCACATTCAAGGTTCAAAATTCTTTTAATTAATGATATAAATGCTGTTTGTAATATGAGCAAAAACTCACAACTGGCTGAACTCATTCGTCAGACTACTTTAATTATTTGGGATGAGGTGCCATTGCAGCATAAGGCATGTTTTGAAGCTGTTAATAGAACCTTGAATGATATTTGTGATGTGGCCAATGGTAGAATATTAGGTGGAATTCCAACAATCCTGGGTGTTGACTTTTCACAAATTCTGCTTGTAGTTAGAAGAGGTTCCAAGCAAGCTACAATCCAAGCCTGTATTCAAAAGACCTCAATGTAGAATTGCTTACAGATTGTTCAACTTACAGAGAATATACAAGTATTTCAACGACAACAAAACCAGAATTTTGTCCTATTTCTCTTATCAATTACTCACTCTCCAGAGTTTTATGGACAACTAAACCTGCCACAATAAATCCAATGTGTTGAGACTTTTGAAGAATTATGCAACATAATATATCTGCCACATCTCTCTACTTCTCCCACAATCAATCCTGATATGTTTGTGAGCAGTTTGATCTTGGACTATTGTAATGATAACGTTGGAGTGTTCAATGAAAAGATTGTCAATGATATGCCTGGACAATTGTGTACCTTTCATGCAATGAACTCTGTTGATCTTAATGAGTAGGTAGTTGAAGCAGAACCATTTTCTGCTGAATATTTGTAGAGTATTGATCTTGCCATACTTCTACCATCTCAACTCAGACTAAAAATTGGATGTCCAATTATTTTATTGCATAATCTGAGTCCAAAGGAAGGGTTATGTAATGGAACAAGAATGCGTGTTCTTGCAGTTGGTCACAATTACCTCAAAGTAGGTATTCTTGGTAGTCAATGGAATGGTGAAGTACAATTACTGGCCTGTATACAGTTGACAACTAATGAAGATGATCTGTCCTTTATTCTCATTGGTAAACAGTTTCCAGTTTTGTTATCTTTTGCTATGACTGTTGATAAATCACAAGGCCAGTGTCTTCAGAAAGTTGATGTAGATTTTCGAAGTGGCACCTTCACTCATAGTTAACTCTATATTGCTCTTTCTAGAGTTACCTCTATAAATGGACTTACTGTGTTGACTTCAGGTCATCAGCCATCAATCACACCAAATGTTGTCTTTCCTGAGGTCCTTCTTTGAGATTGTTGTTTTCCTCACTACTGCACTTTTCTACTGTGTCTTATATACTTCACTTCCTATTTCCCACTTTCCACCTACTCTGTTTCCTCCCTCTCCCCCTTCTCTCACTTTCCTCCACTCTGTCACACTCTCCTCCTTCCTCTTTTTTTTTTTTTATTTTTTTATTTTTTTATTTTCCTTTATTTCCAACAATTTCTTTTTTTACCATTCCTTCCTTTTAAGTTCTTCTCATTTATTTCTTTTTCCCTCTCTTATCTCTCCCCTTTTTTGTTCTTTAATTATTTTTTCCTCTTTCTTCTTTTTTTTTTTTTCACTTTTATTATTCTTCTTTATCCTCTATCCTATTCTATCTCTTTTTTATCTAATACTTATTTTGATTTATTATTCTTAGTTCTGTATTCTAATAATTAAGTTTGCTTCCCTTCTTATCAATCCTACAATTGTTTATAAATGTATAGGTGATTTATGAAAACTGGCCATGTTATACTTTCACCTAGAGGCCCCCTTCCAGGTCTGGGGGGGGGGGCATCTGCTAGTACGGTATACTACAGGTCATTACCCCTGTGTGCCGCCTCTTTCTGCCAAACCTGGCTTGCAGTCTTCCGAAGCATCCCTGCTTCCGAAACCTTCTGAGATGGGAAAGCTGAGAAAAGCTATTTGATACCAGCGAATTCCGGGCCCTTCCTACTTGCGCGCAAACCAAGTTATGGTGCAACGGGCCTTGTATTTTAGCGTGTTCTTTGGTCGAAACCTTGATGGTATTGGACGAATGACACGGTCAAATCTGTAGCCTGGTCCGTGCATCCTCTCCTTTCTTGATGACGAGAAATTATTTGCGAGAAGTTCTCATCACGAAGCGGCTGTGCGGCTCCTCCTCCTCCAATCAAGTTTCTCAAAAATCGGTGCACGGACCAGGCTACAAGTTTGACCGTTTCATCCATCCAAGGGATAGGGAGTGTCTGAGAGTCGCTGGTATTGAAAAGGGTTTCCATCTTTAGCAGTAGTCCCGTCGCGCAGCAGACGACGGCTGTTGGACAGCGCTCTTGTTTGTCCTCATCCAGGACGGGATGACACCACGGCAGTCTGGATGACAAACACAAGGACTAGCGTCGTCGGACGGCGGTCGACACCTGTTGGAGGACAAACCAACCCCTGCTCGTTCCCTCACAAGTTTATTTTTATTCTATTTTTCTCATGTTTGTTCCTCTCCCCCACTACCCTCACTTTATCCACCATTGACAACAGAGCGAAAACAATACCTTTTGCAGTCTTGGGCTCTCAATGTATGACAATTGAAGCTACCAAGTGTTTCAAAGGTTCCTCATGATTGTGAACCGGAAGTACATGTTTCTAGAGTTGTAAAATAACACACTTTTGTATTGTGTTCATTATGTATTTTTTTATATTTGTTACTATCATGTTTACTATCATAATACTTAATTTTAGTTTCTTTTAAATTTTTTACCCCAACCCATGTCGCTTCACATTGGCAAATTTAAGACATTTGTAGTCAACTACTATCCAAGGATGAGAGAGTCTCGACTTTTGTCGTCCTCGCCCCGTTTTGGACGGACGTGACTACTAGTTGTACTACTACCGCTATGTCTCTCGCTACGCCCTGCTTTGCTCATGTTCGCCCCCTCTTTCATCTTCAGCTCAAAGGGTCCCCCACTCATCATAGTAATAATATATTGGATACCAAGCTCAGCAATCATTATTTATTATTCTGTGAAGTAAAATCAAAGTACACCGCGATTCTCATTTCTCTAGCCTATTCAAAAGCACAAACCTACGTAGCCAAGCACATCTATGGAAAAGCAAAACACCTCTCGATCTATGACCGCCATATACGCCAGCCAGCCCAAACTAGAAATAGAGAGAACTTTCACGAATTAGTTACATGCTCTATTAAGAATAGGGAATGTGCCACTTACTCACTGGCTGTTAGACCTCACTGAAAGCCCTCAAGCCTTCGGAACGGACTCGCAATCCTCGCTGCCAGGCTTCTTGCAACACTCATGTCTCTGGAGCCACTCTCTCATCAGCTTTTTGTCTCTGTCAAGTGCAGGCATAGTGTGGTGTCCGTTTACCCCGATTATCCACTGACAGTCTTCGAGTTTCTTTTCTACACGGCTGATATCTGCTTCAACCTTTTTTGCAAGGCGGCTGATATCTGCCTTGACACTACCGATGTCTGCTTCAACCTTTTTTCAAAGGCGGCTGATATCTGCCTTGACACCACCGATGTCTGCTTCAACCTTTTTTCAAGGCGGCTGATGTCTGCCTTGACACCATCGAACTTATTATTGACACCGTCGAACTTGTTATTGACACCATCGAACCTGTTATTGACACCATCGAACTTAGTATCCAAGTGGTTCGCAGCATGGTTACGTCCCCTATGGTTATCCAAAATGATTGCAGTGGCCGCAGCGAGGGTACTAGTAAGCACTGTCAACTGGCCGGAGTCCCTACGCAGCAATGCTTTGACTGACGTCATTCCATTAGCAATGATCACTGAATGGACAGAGAACAAGTACCGGTGTTCATATTGATCGTGACTGTTCCTGTGATGTCTGATCGAATTGCTCGTGTGTAGATAAGTCCCTAAAGCAGCCCATGAATTCAGCAAGTCAGCCTTCAATACTTTAGCCGGTAAGAGAGGTAGACATACAGACTCACCTTGTGTTTGTGCAATCTTTCTTCGTGTACTGCTGTTGTGTTGCTCTGTTCTGCAATCACGTTGTTGAATAAGGGTGGAAGGCTTTGTCTATAATACTTCTCCCATAGTTCCGGGGAAAACGCTCCCTTATATAAATTATTCTGTGTGCCATGTATTCAGTGCGCTGTGCCACAGGTCATTATCCCTACGAGTCACTTCGTTCTGCTAAGCCCGGCTTGCAGCCTTCCGAAGCATCCCTGCCCCCTGAACCTTCTGTGATATTGCTCCGGAAATCTTAAGTATACTTGGGTATGGATATTAGTGATGAGACGGACAGGGACTTGAAGTCCAGACGTTTATTACCATCTGAGGTAAAGGATGATGTAATTCGGTAGGTATAATGCCATGAATGGTAGGAAGCTTTGACATCTTGAATCCCTGTCCATACCCGAAGACGTTGCGCGATCTGCCTTCGTGCTACGCCGCTGCTTGCGTGTGGCTGTCGCGTCGCCTATGAACTGTGGTCAAAATAACATAGCACAGAGGTACAAGTTTGATTATTGCAACGAATGTACCTCCAACCCGCCACGTGGAAGTGATTCACTCTTTGGATTCCACAACTCATCTGGCTCTCAACTATCGGAAAAGTGAGCAAAAGTCACAAGAAAGGAGCTTTTAGTTTAATGGATTGAAGCGTAGCATTTATCCCTTCTAATATAATCTATACTGATTCTCAAAAGTATTAGAGTGTAAGAACATGAACTGGCTTTGCATACAATCAAGGTCAACGAGAGCCAGGAAGTTATGAATTACTTCTACAGAGTTTGGTTGGGTGTACTTGTATTGCAATGCTCAAACTTGTCCCTCTGTGCTTCATTATTTTGACCACAGTGGATACAGTCACACCCCGCTATAATGGACCCCTTTATAGTAGACAAACTGCTAGTACAAATGATGTACCAAGAAAGTTAACCCCATTAAATTGAGACTTTGATGTCACTACATAAGCAACAGTTTGTCATCCACCGAAAGTGACCCATGCTCCTGTTTCTTCCTGGATACTGAGAGCATTGGCTGTCTAAACCTGGTTAGAACTTTCTCAAAAATGAGTAAGAGCACTTACTTCACTCAAAAGGTAAATCCATGGACAATGGTAAGCTTGCATAGGGAGTTTTTGGCCGACCCTAGCTTTTGGCCATGACAACAACTGTGTTCAACCGCTACAAACAATCACAAACCCCAGGCAGAAAAAGCACACTATGGATATGCAGGAGGAAATCATTGCCTTAGCCCTTGCTGTGATTGATAATGACACTACAGAGAGAAAGGCAGCAAGTGAGTATGGCATCCCATGCATAACAATGCAATTTCATCTGGCTGGTGGGTCCACAGCATACTCTGGCCACTCTCATCATCAACAACGCCTATCCCCAGACCAGGAACACTATTTGTGTACCTGGATTCTGGAAGAAGAAGCATGTGGCTATGCTCCATCGCATTCTGGTGCAAGAGAAATGGCAACCCTTATGCTCAACCTCTGTGGAGACACAAAGCCTCTGGGCAAGCTATGGGTTTCAACTTTTATGAAGAGAAATTCCTCTGTCAGAAGTATTATTGGCAAGCCAATCAAGGCAGCTTAGATTAAAGGAACCCAGCCTGACAATATCTGTGACTTTTGTCAGTGATTCAATACAATTCGGCTACATACAATACTCAGCAAGCCAATATATGGAATATAAATGAGCATGGGATTGCCTTTAGTGTTTGTGCTAATTCCCATGTGTTGGGAGCAAGTGGGAAGAAGAAAAACTATATTCAGTTACCTGAAAATAGAGGGTGTGTTTCTGTTATTGAGGGCATCGATGCCTGTGGTCATTGTATTCATCCCTTAGTAATATTTAAAGGGAAAGATGTGCAAACATCATGGTTCAGTGTAGAGGATATTCCTGACTGGCTTATTACCACTACATTGAAGGGCTGGACTTCTTATGATATTGGACTATGGTGGTTAAAAGAGGTGTTTCTACCAGAAACAGTGCAAATTCTTCCCGATGGGCAAACTGCACATTGTATCCTACTATTAGACAGACATGGTAGCCATGCAACAATTGAATTCATGTAGCTCTGCAAGCAGAAACAAATTGATATATTATATCTTCCTGACCACTCTAGTCATGTTCTGCAGTTATTAGACCTTGGCACATTCTCACTACTGAAGTCACGTTACAGAAAGGAAATCACTGACCTTGCCCACATTGATGATGCTGCTCCAGTTAAGAGGTGTTGCTTCATCCAGGCCTATCAGAAAGCACGTGAGTAAACCTTTACCACTCGCACCCTATGGGCTGGCTAGGCTGCAGCTCCCCTATTCTCCTGGAACCCAAGGAAAACTCCTAACTGCCCACAACTTCATTCAATTTCTACTGTACAAACAAAACCCTCCCCCCCCCCCACTGGGCATCCCCCCCAGGTCCCCCAGCTATAGCAAAGTGGTCCAGAAATGTGTAGGATTTTGATCTTCACAGGACACCCAAACACCCTCGCAATATTTACCAATCAGTAAAGCAGGTTGGTAAGTTGACTCAAGACTAGCAGACCATATTTCACAAGGTACAAAAAGCGTTAGGACAACTTACTGCCGAGTAGGCCACCTTACATACAACTAACGGACACCTAAAACTTCAGGTCGATGAGTGGGAAAGTAAGAGAAAGAAGAAGAAGGTTGTTCTTGACCCCAATACTGTCTTTGCAAATGTGGAAAGCATAAAGAGGTCATTGGAGGATGCAGAGAAGGCACGGGTGGTGGCTGAGGTGGAGAAGGCTAAAATTGCAGAAAAGATGCCTCTGGCAAAGGCTAAGCAGTCATCTGTAGTGGAGGAAGCAGTACAAACCTCTAATGCTTTACAGCAGTGGTAAATGGAAGCCTGTATGTTTGAATGGGAGTTGTAGATTAGAAATATTTTGTATTCCACTATTGTGCTGAGGTGGCCAGAAACTAGGGGTGGCCGAACACCCTGTATGTGAGCTTACCACTGGAGAGAAGAAGTCTGCATCTGGGAACAGCCTTGACTGCTTGCTTGCTGAGGAACCTGAACCTATTTGTTCTCGTTGCATGATCTAACCAGCTAGAATCATAGTGAGATAGAATAGACTGACTTTAGTTCTGATGTTGTTCTGTCTCCGTCTTTGGATGGTGGGGTTGAAGGACTTCGTCTATTCTCCAAGTGTTGTAGAAACCCACTTCCACACAGTTCTCGTAACACCCCAGGTATTTGTGGTAGTGCCTCGGTGGTAATGATATACCCCATCTAATGATTGTAACTGACGGTTATTGCAAATCTCATCAACATTGCGTGTGTGGTACATCGTTGCTACCGAGATATTGCCACAAATACTGGGGATGTTACAAGAACTTGGTAGAGGAGAGTGTACTGGCACGTCTTTGGCAACAAAAATGCCGACAACCAAATTATCTTGAGGAAGTGAGAATGAATCCCAAGTTTACCTTTCACCTCCTCAAGATAATTCGGTAGCTGGCATTTTTCTTGGCAAAGACATGCAAGTACTGAGAAACAAAAAGGTTGCTATCCGCTTCAGAGCACCAATGAGGAGACAAAACTGTTGAAATTCACGATACTTCCATACCGCTGTAACGTTAGTAGGAGTTGCACGAGAAAAAGAGATGTTACAGGATTAGTGTGTTTGGGACATTGTTTGATATGTCACACTAAAGGATGCAAGGAAAGGTAGTTAGCGGTAGCAGGAATGTTTGGAAAGGTTTCAGGAATTAGCTAAGGATTAAGGATGTTATAGATTAAGAGTTTGTTTGAGGATAAGACGAATTGGTGTCAGACTATGACAGTTAAAAAACAGATAGAAAATGGTTAGGAAATGCAGGAAGAAGCAGGAAGGTATTAGGACTGTCGGAGAACAGTCAAGGAAAAAGGGAGAATGTTTCAGTAGAAGTTTGAAGGAACTGATTGGAGGACCTTGTGGAAGACTGGGAGAGAGCACGGAAGTCACTATAGATGAGGCTGAGAGAAAATGTTGTTAAGTGATGATTTGTTATATAAAGGACACCTCCAGTAGCTTAGATAGAATAAGACACAAGACAACAAGCAAAGAATCTCCTGTACAATCCTACCTAATTTTATTAGGTTATGAGCCTGGATCACACCTTGAAATAAAACAGTCTTGCTCACACACAAGAAAATCTTTTATCCTTCTCTCTTCTTTTATTTTCAGATAAGCCCAACAACAGACAACAAAATTAATCCATGACTTTCCTCTACCATGATGAGTACACAATCGCCCACCTCCACCATCACCTCCATCAGCTACACAATCGAAAAATTAGATGGATCCATGGCAACCGAGAAAAGTAACTACATTGCCTGAAAATTTCGTGTCCTTCATCTCCTCAAAGAAAAAGGTCTTTCCACAGCCCTGGATACCCCATTGACTGGTCTGTCAACAGAAGCCTCCACAAAAGCAGAATGAATCAATGATCAAGCCTTCATGATTATTTCACTCAATGTCTGCGACTCCCAGATCCCACACATCCAGTCTGCTCAGAATGCAAAGGAGGCTTGGGATGCTCTTGCAAAGGTTCATCAGGGTATCGGCTCGAATGGCAGAATGGTTCTACTGCAGAAATTATGGAGTCTGAAGCTTAAGGAAGGTCAGGATATGTCAGCACATCTGAATGAGTTCAAGGAACTATCAATGCAGGTTGCAAACCTTTCAGCAACAGATGAAGGGATACCAGATAGCGACTTGGTATCAATTTTAAGCCTATCACTTCCAGCATCATACGAGCCATTGATTATGGCAGTGCAGTCAGGTGTGGATACGATCAACTTCGATTTTCTCACCGGATGACTTCTGCAAGAAGCGACATGAAGACAAGCATCGTGGAGTACTGGCTTAGAACATAGCAGCCAACCGCTTTCAGCATTTGCAGCTCACTCAGGATATCATCATCCTGGTTACGTTTCCCGCGGAATGGGCCATGGTGGAAATGATATATTTGGAAGAAGTAGCTTGAGAAGGAGTCCACCAGGTGGAAACAGGGATGGTGGGATAGGTGCAGGTAGAATAACAGGATGATGCTATTACTGCAGCAAGGAAGGCCATTGGAAGAAGGCTTGCCTGAAATGCAAGGCTGACCTGGAAAAAGAGAATGGAGGCGGACATCTGGCCTTCATGGGCCTTGTGAGTGGAACGATCAGAGCAATGGACTAGATTATAGACTCGAGGTCATCCCAGCATCTCAAAGCAAATTGAGACCTGCTGGAGAATTATAATCAGATACTGTCTACCATGATCATGATAGGGAATGGAAAGGCAATCACCGCAATTAGCAAAGGAAACATTCAGCTCATTACGACACAGGGAAAGGTTCAACTCTCTGGTGTCCTCTATGTCCCGGAGATAGGCAGCAACCTGATCAGTGGTGCTAGGATAGTTGACCAAGGATTTCAGGTTGAGTTTAATAAGACTAGATGCATCATCAGTAAAGAGAATACAACAAGGGGAATCGGGCATCTATACGGGAATATTTATTTCTTCACTGGATTACAAGAAACGGCCCTCATAGGACAATCTCACACCAGTGATAAGGCGAAACAAAATATTTGGCACGAAAGGATCGGACATCGAAGTGTCGATCACCAAGCAGAACAAAAAATCAAGAATGCAGTTAATGGCTTCCAGATCCTGGATTCATCCAAGAGAGATGGGGAACTCTGTGGAACCTGTCCGCTAGGCAAACAAAGTCGAGAACGCCTAACAGGAGAACGAACGAAAAGCAATGAGATATTGCACACAATTCACTTGGATGTGTGTGGACCCATGTCAGTAATGGGGCTGATGGGAGAGAGTTACTTTGCAACATTTATCAATGAAAAATCTGGATGCATTGCGATATCATTACTAACAAGAAAGTCAGAAGTTCTGGAAAGGTTTAGAGAGTATAAAGTGAAGGTGGAAAGAGAATGCGGAAGAAGATTAAGTGCCTAAGATCTGATGGTGGAGGAGAATTCACCAGATATGTATTCAAGAAATTCCTCAAGGAGAACGGAATTACTCAACAGATCACACCACCATACATGCCAGAACATAACGGGATAGCAGAGCGTGCCAACCACACTATCATGGAAATGGTTAGATGTATGATCCTCGGTGCAGGATTGACGCAAGAGTATCGGGGCTATGCAGCTCTTACAGCTGTTCACATTATGAATCGCCTACCATCAAGTTCCCACAATAACAAGAGCCCATATGAGAATTGGTTCAGATTGCGACCATTTATAGGACACCTGCAAGTCTTTGGTTGCACAGTTTACAGACACCTCCCCACCCCAAACCGCAGAAAGGTGGACCCGAAAGCACAGAAATGCCACATGATTGGATATTGTGAGGAAAGCAGGAGTCAAGCCTATCGTGTTTACAATAAGCAAGAGAAGAAGGTCAATATCACAAGAGATGTTATCTTTGATGAAGAACGATACACAGCGAATACAGAGACTGAACCGGGCAGTGACGAAGCATTCAGAGATGCCATAATACTGGAGGATATGATTCAACCTCCAACTACGGAAACAATTACAGGCCATGAAGAACTACAGGATCACAAAGACAATGTTAGACAAGAAGAAAGGCCAGCTCAGCTATTACCAGCAATCGATCCCCTCGAAGACATGATATCCGCAAATGTCTACGATGAAGAAATGATCACCCTAAGAAGACCTGTGGTACCAGAGACCTGGGGTCAAGGATCTGGTGAAGTAAATCTCCCTCAAGGGAACACATGGAGGTCACAACGAGTACAACAACCTCGCGAGCTGTTCCGGCCCTCCGCCTGTCAGGCATTCATCGCTGTTGTAGAGCAACCATTGACATTACAAGAAGCACTTACAGAGAAAGATGCTAGTGCTTGGAAAGCAGCATGGGAAAGCGAATTGGATTCATTAAGAAAAAACAACACATGGGTGATAGATCGATTACCAAGAGACCAAAACATTATCGGATGCTGATGGTTATTTAAATGAAAGAAAGATGGCAGATTCAAGGTCCGTCTTGTAGTACAGTGCTACTTGCGGGAGCCTGGCATTGACTTTCAGGAAACGTTCGCCCTTGTGGCGAAGTTTACAACACTCTGTGTTCTCCTTGCCTTGATGGCAGAAAATGATTGGGAACTACACAGCATGGACGTGAAGACAGAGTTCCACAATGGAGAACTAGAAGAAGAAATTCATATGGTATGCCCAGAAGGAGTGACAGGTATCGAAGAGCCGGAATACACCTGTCAGCTCATCAAGGCCATTTACGGACTACAACAGTCACCACGCGCATGGTATCAGAAGGTACATTCATTTTTTATAGAGTTAAGATTCATCCGCAGCAGTCAGGATTACAGCCTGTATATCAATTACCCTCGGAAGGTCATCGTTTTAGTCTACATCGATGATTTAGTTCTCACTGCATCAAATATGGAAGACATAGTATGGATAAAAGATTGTCTTGCCAAGATATTTGAGATGACGGACTTGAGACCACTACAGAATTTTCTCGGCCTAGAGATAACTAGGGACAGAAGTAAACGACTTCTCAATGTACAACAGCAGCGTTATATCGAAAGAATCATTCAGCAGCACAGCATGGAAGGTGCATGACCTACCCTCACACCCCTTGACACGAATTGTCAGCTTATGACCTCAAACCAAGCGAATGCAGAACAAGCTCTGACCGTCAGCTTGGAGGTATATCAATCAGCAATTGCGTCACTGATGTATGCTATGCTGGGAACGCGACCAGATATAGCCTATGCGGTGGGGTTAGTGAGTCAGTTTAACCATTCACCGCAATGGGATCATTGGATCGCAGTTAAGCAGATCTTCCGCTATTTGGTAGGAACAAAACATCTCGGACTGAGATATGGGAGAAGCAATGAGACAGGAGGATATTCAGATGCAGATTGGGGTTTGGGTCATGATCGCAAGTCAGTAGGAGGATTCGTCTTTCTAATCAATGGAGGAGCCATATCATGGACCAGCAAGAAACAAACCTCGATTGCACTCTCAACTATGGAGGCTGAATACATGGCGATGACTCAAGCAGCAAAGGAAATTCTATGACTACAAGTATTGCTGGATGAACTAGGAGCCTTCAAACACATTGAGTATGCGTCTAGACTCAATGTCGATAACTAAGGAGCGATCGCACTCGCTCGAAATCGTGAATACCACGCTCGAACGAAACACATAGACATTCAGTATCACTTCATCCGCGAACTGGTCAGTGCAGAGAAGATCGATCTTCAGTATTTTCCCACCGGGGAAATGATTGCCGACATCATGATGAAGTCACTACCACGAGCTACGCACGAAAAACACACCGAGGCAATGGGAGTAATTGGGAATACAGGATATGGAAGTTATCGTGAGGGGGTGTGTTGAAATTCACGATACTTCCATACCGCTGTAACGTTAGTAGCAGTTGCACGAGAAAGAGAGATGTTACAGGATTAGTGTGTTTGGGACATTGTTTGATATGTCACACTAAAGGATGCAAGGAAAGGTAGTTAGCGGTTGCAGGAATGTTTGGGAAGGTTTCAGGAATTAGCTAAGGATTAAGGATGTTATAGATTAAGAGTTTGTTTGAGGATGAGACGAATTGGTGTCGGACTATGACAGTTAGGAAACAGATAGGAAACGGTTAGGAAATGCAGGAAGAAGCAGGAAGGTATTAGGACTGTCGGAGAACAGTCAAGGAAAAAGGGAGAATGTTTCAGTAGAAGTTTGAAGGAGCTGATCGGAGGACGTTGTGGAAGACTGGGAGAGAGAGAGCACGGAAGTCACTATGGATGAGGCTGAGAGAAAATGTTGTTAAGTGACGATTTGTTATATAAAGGACACCTCCGGTAGCTTAGATAGAACAAGACACAAGACAACAAGCAAAGAATCTCCTGCACAATCTTACCTAATTGTATTAAAAACTACTGGAATTAGGTTTTGGTTCGTCGATGAAAGGACTAAAACAAAAACCAGCACCAATCACAATCGATAGAGAAGGTCAACTTCTCCAATGGGAAAACAAGGACAAAACCGGAAGATCGATCGAAAAGGGGCTAAAACACTTCCACTTGTGGGCAATTGCCGCACACACAAGCTGGAAGTCGAACATTCCTTTTGTAGAAAAATCAAATCCGTAAAAGGGAATTAGCTCTGAAAAGGGAAAAAGAAAATCAAAAGAAAACCAAATATATTTGTTATAGTTGTCAATACTGCGTTCCTTTTTCCTGTCCTTGCCTTTCGCGAAGCTGTCTCCTCTCAGCCTTCCTCTATCTCTCTCTATATAAAACTTATATAAGGACTAAGCGAAGTTTTCCATTAAAAATATATTCTCCGCATAGCAACGCACATTAACTAATAACAGTCCCAGCTTACTAACCCCTAGACAGCCTTCTTAGTAATACAAACCACAACCACTAACTAGAGCTCTCCGATCACATTCCCATCCCCGGGTTTGGGAGTATCTCGGGCACGCCGCTATTGCTAGGCTGGGCAGCCTTTTGGCTTGTATTTCTGTCCGTTAACTATGCTTTAATTTTAGCCGCCAACTTTCCACTGACCACTGATTCACCTCCATCATCTCTTACCGTACTCATAAGGGCGCAGTAATGACAACATACCCCCTGGGCCTGCCTACAGGAGAGTAATACCATAGCAATGCGAAGAAATAACGTACATGAATGCATGCCGAAAAATACAGCACAACGAAAAATGAGGAGTTTGGTGTGGATCCGCGAAAAATGATAGGCGGTGGAAGCTTTACTCTTCACCAAATTTTTCGTTATGCAGTATTTTTCGGTATGCCCATCAGAGGGTTCCGGATGCTGGGATCAGCTCTGGAATGCTGCATGCTGGGTTTGGCAGAAACTAGGTGAGGCGTAGGGATAATGACCTGTGGAGTAGCACACAGAATAGTTTGAATAAGTGGGACCGGTTTCCCTCGCACTCTGGGAGAAGAAATGTCTTTCATCCTCATTCGACATCCCTACCATTCGAGAATCAGCAATCAAACAACCAGAGTACACAAACAACCGGAGTAAACAAATGACAAGGTGAGTCCGTTTAATCTTATATTATCTCTCTATGGCTAGAGTTTTGAAGACTTACTTGCTAATTCACAAGAACTAAAAAGTAGCTAGTTCTACACGGATCACTTCTTCCAACACAAGTTACATCAGTTGTGCTACATTTCATCGTGATATCAACCATGAGTTCTGCCAATAGTGCTTTGCCATCTTCCTTGCAATCTTGGCGATGAACCCTCACTAACGAAATCTTTCTCATGATAGAGTTGCTTCATGCTTACGGTCCCAGTCTTTCGGCTGCTGCTGTGAACTCAAGAAGGATATCGCTCGTATGGAGAAGGAATTCAAGGGGGACATTACTCATTAGAAGAAGAAACTGGATAAAGTCAGCCAGGATATGCTGATGGTTACTCGAGATGTCACGGCAGCCATGGAAACAAAATCTATAAGGGAATGCATGCACTTACAGATAGACTCGAGCATTCACAAGAGTCTAGAGGTAGGGAGTGTTAGTAGCTAGGGTTGGCCCTCAATTAAAGTAAGTGAGACCGTATTGCCCACCTCTTGATTTTATGGTGCGTGATCTGATTGAGCACAAAATGATAGGCAGTGGAAACAACTCTACATTAGTGTTATTCTTAGAGGCATTTCGGATTACGGTTCACATCTATACGGAGTATTGGATAGGAGCTAGCTTGCTTTAGTTCCAGGGAGGAATCACGGGGGATTGAAGTTGAAGTACCTGGTCAAGCTTTTATTGTTCAGGGAACTTGATGGCTATGGTCGGCTGATTTGTTCAGCGAGGAAGAAGTGATTGGGGATTGTTTGTGTTTGTAATTGTAATTGCAATTTATTATTCTATTTTCTCTGGGGGACCCTTGAGCGCAGCGAAGGAACAGACGTAGCCTCACGAGAGTGGTAGCAAGCATGATGGACACCGGTAGGTATGTGCGCGATGATGAGAGGAGCGAGAGTCCACAAAGTGTAGCGGAGAACGTAAGCGTCCCACAACTAAAGACCTGAGCAAAGCACCAGCCAAGATCCCTTCATTCATGCCTGAATTTCACGACCTTTTAGCGCGTAATTTCTACCTTGATCTTCTGAAGCCAGACCTTTCACTGTTTGGTTCACGTTATCTGGTCGTGACCTATCCAATAGAATTTGTTGTCCCAAAGAGTTTGTCGATATTTTTTGCAAGGGGTAATGCTATCACCTTAAGGCACTGTGGAGTGAGGTCTGAATATAGGCCAAGGGATTCTGTCGTTAGTTGCTGGAATGCAGAACACATGCAGTAATTCTTAGATTTTACACAGTAAAAGTTAGAATGTTCCTGATGCAGGGATGTGTCCGGAATGCCACAAACTAGGCTTAACGGAGCGAGAGGACTCATCAGCCACAATGGAGCGTAAGTGAGGTATGTATAAGGAGAGGTGGTTCCCACCTCACACTGGGGAGAAGTGACGAAGTTCCTTCAACCCCCTATTCGATAGATCGTGATAACACGGATTAGCGACAAAGGCAAGAGCACACGAAGTCCAAATAATGGAGAATGACAAACATGTTCAGGCTCCACAGCTGGCAAACAGTCAAGGCTGTTTCCAGACCTTTTCGTCTTTCTACCGGCACCTCTCTCCAGATCCCCAGCTTGCAACTCCTATACAGTAGGCCTCTGAGTTACCATATGATCGCTCGACTCTTCGCTTCACAAGTTGATCCAGTGAGCGTTTTCACTCACAAGCGCCAGCAAGAGGCTAAGGATCGCGGTGAATTCATTGACACCCATAATGGTGGTATAGATCCCAAGAATTTTGGTGTCTTGATTCCAGATATTTCCCATGAAACTCTGGAAACTAGTATTGCAGAAGAATTGGGAATGCCATACCTGTTGGAGGCAGCAAAGTCTGAGGTGGCTAGAGTGTATGAAGGCTATATCCATGGCAAAACCTTCAACCGATAGTCGCATTTGCGGTTTCTTGTAAAGATAAAGCCTGATGGGTTATTTTCATTGTGGACACCACTGCTCCATTGGCGTACCTTTCGGCACAGGTGGGTACTCCTATCTGTCTTAATAAAACTGCTAACCCATCCAGGCAAGCAAAGGTTCAGGTATCAATGAAGGGACCAATGTCACCATAGGGGGATATCATCACGCACTTAGTGTGTCACTGAGCAACGCTCACTTTACTGGTACCAACATTCGTGGTGGAGACTTTTGCAAACTCAACGATGTTGATGTGTGGTTGAGCCATCCCAATCATGGTGTGAAATTGCTCATCAGTGGATGGTGGAAGTTGACGAGAGAGTCTAAGCTGTAGTTTGCAAGAAGGCGACAAACGGAGGGTAATCCTTTCCCCAGCGCCCGGAAGCGTAATTACTCACGAGTTGATTTACGTCCCCTAGTGCCTAGATTACTTTTAGTTTTCCGTGAGAATTCATCAATCACAATACCCTCATCCTCCTGTTCATTTGACCTTGCTAGAGCCCGCTAGAGTCTAGGCTACCAGATAGCTCAAATTCCATGCGCTCACCGGCCTCTGCATCATTCATAATTTCTCCCACCATGTCCGGACCGGGAGGGACATCGCACTCGAAAGCTGTCTCCACGTCCCTTGGAGGAAATAAATTTGATGGGATCGGAGAATGGGCAGTATTATGAGTCGGGACCCGTCGAAACCCGAGTGCGATTGAGAGGTACCCCCCCAGGGGCCTGGTAGTGACAGTGATAGGGTAGTAGCATTACCTTTTTATTAAAATGTACTTGTCTTGAAATTGGTTATTTCTCTTTTTTTTTTTTTAAATCACAGTTTATTCGGCTTTCATGTATGATACAGGTATCCAGCTTTCACCTCCATACCTCTTTCCCCTTTGATTGTTGATGGCTCGCATCCCTTGGCCTGTATCCAGGACGTCGCTCCAGAGCGAATTGAAATTGAAAGAGCATACGTTTAACGTATCCCACGCCATATCGTGGTTCAATGGAGCTCTTCCACAAGGGGCTAGAGAGAAGGATTAAATACTAGATTGAAACACGCATTGTCCCGATTGTATAAGCCGTCACTACAAAATTTCTTAGTAGTCAGGTCAAGATTATATATTCGGCCACCAAAGCCCCAGCTGTGCCGCAGGCAATCTGAAGCCATCTTCCCTCATAATGATAGTGAAACGATGAGGGCATTGCTAACAATGATTGCGCATTTATAAGCAAGGATATCGGAACAGAGCTTATCGCTTGGGACCTTGTGGGTGCGAGTCACGTCACCTGGCCGGGCCTCGCCGTCATATGTAAAAGGCTGGGTCAGTCACACTGGTCCCAACGCCAGAGGGACTTATCATTTGGGATCACTTCCACCAACTAACTAACTAACCAACCACGTTCGAAACGTTTGAGGTGGATTCAAAAGGAAAGTTTGATGAGGGTTTACAGGTGACTGGTTTACACTTTCACGGAATGGAAAGAACCCTCATGATGCTCGAAATGATATGCCATCGCTCGGTCATAAAGACCATTGTGGGTTTAGTGAAGGGGATCTCGCAAGACAAAGGAATGGGGATTACGGGATTGGAGAATAGGCGATAGGTGATTGGAATAGTTATTGGGGATAGGATTCAGGGAATAGGGAACAATAAATTTAGAAAGCATGTGTTGGGGTCAGATTTTGGGAAAGTTTGGGAAAGTTAGGGGAATTTTTGATTGTCTTTGTTAAGCTTTTGCCAGTCCTTTTTCTAAAGCGAAACTTATCCCAATCAGTATTGCAACTTTCTTCACTGATTTTAAGGAAATCTCCAATTGGTAAACACCCATTGCTCTATATATATTATTCGCAAAACCCGCTGCACATAATTTTAAATTTCAGAGCTGACCAACAGGCAGGAAGAAACATGTTTTCATGGGTCTTGTGTTTGCTCTAGACTCGTCTGTGCCTGACTACCCATCTTTTGAAGTAATCTACCACTACTCACATAGGGAATAGTGTATCAGTGTAAAATGGTTATCAAGGCTACTCAGAAGCTGCCTTCATATGCAACAAACAAGTCGTTAAGGTGCTGCTTGTGCACTAACTCTGGGAAGGAGGATACGAAAAAGCGGTCATTTTTGTACCATATCTTTTTTCACGCTACATTCACGAGCCAGTGACACAATGGCACTTTGGCTATATAGGAGTCAGGGAATAAGTATTCCACCAAAGAAAAACTCTTTGGTGAAGGAACAGTGAAGGTGTGAAAGGGGGTGTAAAAGGGTGAGATTGGAACAACAGGAGAAGGTTTAGATGCAAGAGTCTAGACATGAATAGTGGGTACTTCAAGGAGTCTAGTGGGGTGGTCGAAGTGTTTAACAGATAACAGAGGTTTTCATAACCTCAAAGACGTGAAATATCTGGTCCCTGTTTCAATCTTGAGTGACGTGTCATGATGTACCCAATTCTTGAACAGATAATTTGCGCCACTACTGGAAATACAGCAAATTCATGAAATTATAGGCCCCTACCCCCATAACCGTTGTTTGAAAAAAAAAGAAAAAAGTTCAGTAATAAGACAGTATCATACGGAGGTACAGCATATAAGTTTTGTAGATTTTACTAGCAGGGGTGTGCTACAGGCCGGGGGGGAGGGGGGTAAGTGCAGCAAATCGGGTATGGTGGCTTGGCTGTTCTTGAAAGTGAAAGTTTTTTTTTCATGAAGTGTGATTTCACAGAGACTGATTTGAAAAACCTTCACTTCATGATCAGCCAGCTACTACCGACCTACGGAGTATAGAGCAGATAGAAAGCATGCCGGTCAGGGGTCAAGCAGTTATTGAGGCAAATGGCCTCCTCACGAAATATTAGATATGTACGAGTAGAATAAATTAAAAATACGAAATATTCACCTTTATGACTTTCCATTCAAGTTGCAGCCCTGGACCGGCTCCAAGCCACTATACCTAATTTGTTGTACTTACCCCCCCTGCTGGCAGCATACCCCTGCTAGTAAAATCTACAAAACTTATACGCTGTACCTCCTTAGGCCTCACTAACATCAGATATTAAGGGAGATACCATAACTAGGCCTCAAGAACATGTAACTCACATTCTGGAGACTTAAAAAGAACAGCTAGCACAACCAGTCATCCCATATGTCCAAGACAGTGTGATGACGAGAAAAGACAAGACTGTCTCGTCCTTGGATGGTAGTCGGCTACGGATGTCTTAAATTTGCCAATATGAACCCAAATAGGTTAAGATAAAAAATTTTAAAAAATAAAATTACGCATTATGATATTGAATATGAGAGTAAAAAAAAAGATAAAAAAATACCTAACAAACACAACACAAAAGTGTTATTTCTCAACTCTAGAAACACGTACTTGCTGTTTACAATCATGAAATTTCTTCAGCTGCTTCAAAAATAATTAAGCCTGTTTTAGCCCTTGATTTCAAATACTTGGTAGCTTCAATTGTCAATAGTGGATAACGTGAGGGGTGTATGGGAGAGGAACAGACATGAAAAAAAAAACACATGTATGGGAAAGAGCAGGGGTTGGTTTGTCGTCCAATGGGCATCGACAGCCTTTCGACGATGCTAGTCCTCGTCTTTGTCATCCAGACGCCCTTGGCGTTATCCCGTCCAGGACATGAACGGCACCATCCGGCGCCGTCGTCCGCCATCCGACGGGACTACTGGGAGCACCATTAAATACAGAATCTTACCTCTGCTATGCAGAGGTCATTAGTTGCTGGAAGCATGGCTTTAGCCCCACATGGCCAGAGGGGCCATGATTACTTCGCTCCTGCTACGTTATCAGACTGCTACCGCAGCGGAATCCACGCAGTAATTCTTAGATTTTACGCAGTAAAAGTCAAAACGTTCCGGATGCAGGGATCCCTCCGGAACACTACTAGCTGGGCTTGGTGGAACGGAGATGTTCGCGGGGATAACGATCTATGTCTAAGCGCACAGAATACCGTATAATCTGGCGAATGTCAGGTTGGCGTACATGTAGATCTTCTTTTGAACCTACCCACTCGCCGCTCCCCATATGTTTGAACTGTGGCAAGCCGGCGGTCTTCGTTCCCTCCTGTTGGCTCGATTGTCTTGGTTTCTCTTTAGTTCCCTTTAGCTCCAGTCCGACTTTTGCCAGATTACCGGTATGGTAATTTGTATCGTACTCGAGGGTTAGCATACGTCGGGCGCACTTCCCAAACGAGCAGGGTATTTACGTAGAAACCAGACCAAATTAGGAAACATGAGTGATGCCTCATGATCACAATTCGTGAAGGATAAAAGTCGGGCGCACTCGATTAACGTACCTATGGGCATACCGAAAAATACTGCATAACGAAAAATTTGGTGAAGAGTAAGGCTTCCACCGCCTATCATTTTTCGCGGATCCACACCAAACTCCTCATTTTTCGTTGTGCTGTATTTTTCGGTATGCCCTCAGGTACGTTATTTCTTCGCATTGCTATGGTATTACTCTCCTGCAGGCAGGCCCAGGGGGTATGTTGTCATTACTGCGCCCTTATGAGTACGGTAAGAGATGATGGAGGTGAATCAGTGGTCAGTGGAAAGTTGGCGGCTAAAATTAAAGCATAGTTACCGGACAGAAATACAAGCCAAAAGGCTGCCCAGCCTAGCAATAGCGGCGTGCCCGAGATACTCCCAAACCCGGGGATGGGAATGTGATCGGAGAGCTCTAGTTAGTGGTTGTGGTTTGTATTACTAAGAAGGCTGTCTAGGGGTTAGTAAGCTGGGACTGTTATTAGTTAATGTGCGTTGCTATGCGGAGGATATATTTTTAATGGAAAACTTCGCTTAGTCCTTACATAAGTTTTACATAGAGAGAGACAGAGGAAGGCTGAGAGGAAGGCTGAGAGGAGACAGCTTCGCGAAAGGCAAGGACAGGAAAAAGGAACGCAGTACTGTTGTCCTCTCCCCTCCGGGAGGGTAGGCGGTTCGTCGGCTGGAGGGTAGGCACGAAGCTCGGTCACTTTCCTCGTCTCTCGTCTTCACAAAAATAATGTAAAAAGAAAAAATGTATTCCTCGATGCTATCCCAGAAAAGACACAGTAAAATCGAATCCCTCGCTCTCGGGATAATTCTCCGTCTCAAACTATTCTCGTAAAATTCCGATGAAAAAGAAGGAAAAGAAAAAGAGAAAAGAAAAACTACCAATCCCTCAATTCCTCTACAGCTGCGGATCTGCCACAGATACCGATGCCTTTCTATGCCTAGCTATTTCCGTCTCGCTCTCTGCTCTTTCTTTCTGGCTCTTGTCCCTGGTGTCCTTCTCTGTCCTTTCGTTGTCCACTCGGTTGTGCTTGGTTGTCCACCCGGTTGTGCCTTGGTTGTCCTCCCCTGCAACAGAAAACTCCCAAGTGCCACAAGGCTGCACCAGTCACGTGCCCTAACCCTGAAAACAACCTAACTAAGAAACAAAAGTCACGGCAACTAAGCCCTAGTTACAACAGGGTCTACTACCCAACTCTAGCGTGACATGAAATATCCTCCACAGTACTGACAACGATAACGAATATATTTGGTTTTCTTTTGATTTTCTTTTTCCCTTTTCAGAGCTAATTCCATTTTACGGATTTGATTTTTCTACAAAAGGAATGTTCGACTTCCAGCTTGTGTGTGCGGCAATTGCCCACAAGTGGAAGTGTTTTAGCCCCTTTTCGATCGATCTTCCGGTTTTGTCCTTGTTTTCCCATTGGAGAAGTTGACCTTCTCTATCGATTGTGATTGGTGCTGGTGTTTGTTTTAGTCCTTTCATCGACGAACCAAAACCTAATTCCAGTAGTTTTGTTTCTTCATTGGTGCTCTGAAGCGGATAGCAACCTTTTTGTTTCTCAGTACTTGCACATCTTTGCCAAGAAAAATGCCAGCTACCGAATTATCTTGAGGAGGTGAAAGGTAAACTTGGGATTCATTCTCAGTTCCTCAAGATAATTTGGTTGTCGGCATTTTTGTTGCCAAAGACGTGCCAGTACACTCTCCTCTACCAAGTTCTTGTAACATCCCAGGTATTTGTGGCAATATCTCGGTGGCAACCATGTACCACACGCGCTATGTTGATGAGATTTGCAATAACCATCAGTTACAATCATTAGATGCGGTATATCGTTGCCACCGAGGCACTGCCACAAATACCTGGGGTGTTACGAGAACTGTGTGGAAGTGGGTTTCCACAACACTCTGGGAGAATAGACGAAGTCATTCAACCCCACCATCCAAAGACGGAGACAGAACAACATTAAAACTAAAGTCGGTCTGTTCCATCTCACACTATGATTCTAGCTGGTTAGATCATGCAACGAGAACAAATAGGTTCAGGTTCCTCAGCAAGCAAGCAGTCAAGGCTGTTCCTAGACGCAGACATCTTCTCTCTAGCGGTACCGGTGTCCATGGATTTACCTTTTGACTGAAGTGAGTGCTCTTACTTGTTTATTGAGAAAGTTCTAACCGGGTTTAGGCAGCCAATGCTTTCAGTATCCAGGAAGAAACAGGAGCATGGGTCACTTTGGGTGGATGACAAACTGTTGCTCATGTAGTGACATGAAAGTCTCAATTTAATGGGGTTAATTTGCTTGGTACATCGTTCGTACTAGAAGTTTTTCTACTATAAAGGGGTCCATTATAGTGGGGTGCGACTGTATCCACTGTGGTCAAAATAACGAAGCACTGAGGGACAAGTTTGAGCATTGCAACACAAGTACACCCTGTTGAAGATTGAGGGTGATGAGGTACTTTCCCTCTGCTAAAATAGCGCAATAGTTAAGTTAGAACTTGGGATAGTTATTTGGTTGTAATTGCGACACTCTTCCGACTATTATAGTCACATCATTTCTATTTTCAGATAACTTAGCTTTTGCATATACTTTCCTTTTATGAGTTTTATTTATAACAAGTGATGGACATAAGTGTCGTTGATTGTTAGAGTGTATCACATTTACGTTTAGGTTGGATTCACATCATTTCAATAATCAAACTGTATCTCGGTTCTGTGTATTTAAACACCGAGATATCGCACATAGTGCAAAAGAAAAACAAGGATCCACGTCGCACAACACCCACATAACATGAACCAATCGCGCGACGTCTATCGTAGTATGGACAGCGATTCAAGATGTCAAAGCTTCCTACCATTCATGGCATTATACCTACCGAATTACATCATCCTTTACCTCTGATGGTAATAAACGTCTGGACTTCAAGTCCCTA
Source organism: Choiromyces venosus 120613-1 (assembly GCA_003788595.2). Taxonomy (NCBI): domain Eukaryota; kingdom Fungi; phylum Ascomycota; class Pezizomycetes; order Pezizales; family Tuberaceae; genus Choiromyces; species Choiromyces venosus. The sequence continues at coordinate 57,591 of ML120604.1, forward strand.
TCCGTCTCATCACTAATATCCATACCCAAGTATATTTAAGATTTCCGGAGCAATATCTCAGAAGGTTCAGGAAGCAGGGATGCTTCGGAAGGCTGCAAGCCGGGCTTGGCAGAACGAAGTGACTGGTAGGGATAATGACCTGTGGCACAGCGCACTGAATACATGGCGCACAGAATAATTTATATAAGGGAGCGTTTTCCACGGAACTATGGGAGAAGTATCATAGACAAAGCCTTCCACCCTTATCCAATAACGTTATTCCAGAGCAGAGCAACACAACAGCAGTACACGAAGAAAGATTGCACAAAAACAAGGTGAGTTTGTTTATCTCTACCCCTCTTACTGGCTAAAGTATTGAAGACTGACTTGCTGAATTCATGGGCTGCTTTAGGGACTTATCTACACACGAGCAATTCGATCCGACATCACAGGAACAGTCATGATCAATATGAATGCCGGTACTTGTTCTCTGTCCATTTAGTGATCATTGCTAATGGAATGACGTCAGTCAAAGCATTTCTGCGTAGGGACTCCAGCCAGTTGACACTGTTTACTAGTACAGTTAGCCTCGCTGCGACCACTGCAATCATTTGGGATAACCAGAGGGGACGTAACCATGCTGCGAACAACTTCGATACTAAGTTCGACGGTGTCAGGGCAGACATCAGCCGCCTTGAAAAAAAGGTTGAAGCAGACATCGGTGGTGTCAAGGCAGATATCAGCCGCCTTGAAAAAAAGGTTGAAGCAGACATCGGTTGTGTCAAGGCAGATATCAGTGGTGTCAAGGCAGATATCAGCCGTGTAGAAAAGAAACTCGAAGACTGTCAGTAGATAATCGGGGTAAACGGACACCACACTATGCCTGCACTTGACGGAGACAAAAAGCTGATGAGAGAGTGGCTCCAGAGACATGAGTGTTGCAAGAAGCCTGGCACTGAGGATTGCGAGTCCATTCCGAAGACTTGAGGGCTTTCAGTGAGGTCTAACAGCCAGTGAGTAAGTGGCACATTCCCTATCCTTAATAGAGCATGTAACTAATTCGTGAAAGTTCTCTCTATTTCTAGTTTGGGCAGGCTGGCGTATACGGAGGTCATAGATCGAGAGGTGTTTTGCTTTTCCATAGATGTGCTTGGTTGCGTAGGTTTGTGTTCCTGAATTGGCTAGAGAAATGAGAATCGCGGTGTACTTTGATTTTACTTCACAGAATAATAAATAATGATTGCTGAGCTTGGTATCCAATATATTATTACTATGATGAGTGGGGGACCCTTTGAGCTGAAGATGAAAGAGGGGGCGAACATGAGCAAAGCAGGGCGTAGCGAGAGACATAGCGGTAGTAGTACAACTAGTAGTCACGTCCGTCCAAAACGGGGCGAGGACGACAAAAGTCGAGACTCTCTCATCCTTGGATAGTAGTTGACTACAAATGTCTTAAATTTGCCAATGTGAAGCGACATGGGTTGGGGTAAAAAATTTAAAAGAAACTAAAATTAAGTATTATGATAGTAAACATGATAGTAACAAATATAAAAAAATACATAATGAACACAATACAAAAGTGTGTTATTTTACAACTCTAGAAACATGTACTTCCGGTTCACAATCATGAGGAACCTTTGAAACACTTGGTAGCTTCAATTGTCATACATTGAGAGCCCAAGACTGCAAAAGGTATTGTTTTCGCTCTGTTGTCAATGGTGGATAAAGTGAGGGTAGTGGGGGAGAGGAACAAACATGAGAAAAATAGAATAAAAATAAACTTGTGAGGGAACGAGCAGGGGTTGGTTTGTCCTCCAACAGGTGTCGACCGCCGTCCGACGACGCTAGTCCTTGTGTTTGTCATCCAGACTGCCGTAGTGTCATCCCGTCCTGGATGAGGACAAACCAGAGCGCTGTCCAACAGCCGTCGTCTGCTGCACGACGGGACTACTGCTAAAGATCGAAAACCTTTTCAATACCAGCGACTCTCAGACACTCCCTACCCCTTAGATGGATGAAACGGTCAAACTTGTAGCCTGGTCCATGCAAAGAATTTTGAGAAACATGATTGGAGGAGGAGGAGCAGCACAGCCGCTTCGTGATGAGAACTTCTCCCAAATAATTTCTCGTCATCAAGAAAGGAGAGGATGCACGGACCAGGCTACAGATTTGACCGTGTCATTCGTCCAATACCATCAAGGTTTCGACCAAAGAACACGCTAAAATACAAGGCCCGTTGCACCATAACTTGGTTGGCGCGCAAGTAGGAAGGGCCCGGAATTCGCTGGTATCAAATAGCTTTTCTCAGCTTTCCCAGAAGGTTTCGCAAGCAGAAGCAGGGATGCTTCAGAAGACTGCAAGCCAGGCTTGGCAGAACGAGGCGACACGCAGGGGTAATGACCTGTGGTATACCGTATTGCATAGAATACATGGCGCACAGAATAATTTGTATAAGGGAGCGTTTTCCACGGAACTATGGGAGAAGTATCATAGACAAAGCCTTCCACCCTTATCCAACAACGTGATTCCAGAACAGAGCAACACAACAACAGTACACGAAGAAAGATTGCACAAACACAAGGTGAGTCTGTATGTCTACCTCTCTTACCGGCTAAAGTATTGAAGACTGACTTGCTGAATTCACCGGCTGCTTTAGGGACTCAGCTACACACGGGCAACTCCTCGATCTGATCTCACAGGAGTAGCCACGATCAATATGAACACCGGTACTTGCTCTCTGTCTATTTAGTGATCATTGCGAATGGGATGTTGTCAGTCCAAGCATTGCTCCATACCCACTCAGGCCGGTTGCTTGTGCTTGGCACTGCCCTCGCCGCGACTGGTGTGACTATTTGGGATAACCATAGGGGACGTAACCACGCTGCGAACAACTTCGATACCAAAATCAATACCAAGATCGATAGCGTCAATACCAAGATCGATGATGTCAATACCAAGATCGATGGTGTTAGGGCAGATATCGACCGCATTGAAAGGAAACTCGAAAACAGTCAGTCGATGATCCTGGTAACTGGATTTCACACGATGAATGCACTTGACGGAAATAAAAAGCCGATGAGAGAGTGGCTCCAGAGGTTTGAGCGTTGCGTGCAATCTGGCGGTGAGGATTGCGACCCCGTCGAAGGCTTGAGGGCTTTTAGTGAGGTCTAAAGGCCAGTGAGTAAGCGGCATATTCTCTATCCTTAATTGAGCATGTAACTAATTCGCAAAAGTTCTCTCTATTTATAGTTTAGGCTGGCTGGATGGCGTATGCGGAGGTCACAGGTCGAGAGGTGTTTTTTTTTTTGTTTTTCATAGATGGGTTTGGTTGCATACTGTGGAGGATAAATTGTGTCACGCTATAGTTTAGCTGTTATTTAGTGTTTTAGTTGGGTTTTAATGTTTGCGGGTCTTTTCTTGTTTCTTACACACTTTGGGTTTTTTGCTGGTTAGTACATGGGTCCCTTGGGAGTTTTCCGTGGTAGTCGATGGACGTCACGACTACATACCTATTGCGACAGCTCTGGAATCTCTATGACAGCTACATTCGATCACGATTACGACTTTCTCTAATGGATGCAATTACATTTTCCTTGCGCCATTACTACATCCCTCTTGCGACCGGTATTATGTTTCATTTGCGGCCATGATTAGAGCTCTTGCTCTGGCAACTGTCTATAAAAGAGCACTTGAGAGCCATCAGGGAAGAGGGCGGAGAGATTCAAGACGAGAGAGTCGCAGAGCATCGCCGACGGTCGCGAAGAGACGGCCAGACAAAGCCAGCCAACTACTGGAAGAGTATCGGAAGAGCTTCAACCGAAGACAAAGTCGCATCGAAAACTGCAACGGGACCGCCACCATAGAGGATTCGAGATTTTGGTTACTCCTTTTATTATTATTATTTTTTTTCTTTCTTTTTTTTTTAGTATTACGGAAATAGTTGAGGAGGCAGAGAAGTATCCCCTGAGAGGGAATTTAAGTTTTCTGTGTCCACTTGCAGTCTGATTTAGAACTTTGCGACCTGAGACACAGTGACCGAGCTTAGTGCCAACCCTCAGACATAAACGAACCAAAAATACCTTCTGAGGAGGGAGAGGTCTACAATACTGTGGAGGAGAAATTATGTAACGCTAGAGTTGGGTGGTAAACCCCATGTTGTAGCTAGGGCTTAATTGCCGTGACTTTTGTTTCTTAGCTAGTTTGTTTTCAGGGTTAGGGCACGTGACTGGTGCAGCCTGGTGGCTTGCATGGGGGTTTTCTGTGGTGGTTGTCAACCACTCATCAGACATCTGCAGACAACAGCAGCCGAGGGCCACATGAGAGACATTCCCAGAGAGGGACAACCAAAGACAGAGAAGAGCATCGAGAGCCGCAGCAGAATAGATACAGCAGAGAATTCGAGAGTTTGATTAGTTTTTTTTTTCTTTTTCTCTTTCTCTTTTTTTCTTTACATTTTAGTTTTACGGTCATAGTTTGCGAGACAGAAAAGTATTCCCGGACGGTGGGAATTTTATTTTTCTTGCAGTTTCTTGTTTTAGTACATTGGGAACTAGTAGAAGGAGAGAGAGTGTGTGGCCGAGCTTCGTGCCAACCCTCAGCATACAGAACCGAAAAGCCTTCCCTTCCGGAGGGAGAGGTCTACAATACAGTGTCTGTATTTTCAAATTGGCTGGGGCAACGAGAATCGCGGTGCGCTTTGATTTTACTTCACGGAATAATAAATAACGATTCCTGAGCTTGCCATCCAATATATTATTGCTATGATGACTGGGGGACCCCTTGAGCCGAATGCGAAAGAGGGGGTGAACGTGAGTGAAGCAGGGCGGATGAGAGACGTAGCGGTTGCTGTACTAGCCTTTTTTAGTCTCCAGAATGGAAAAAAAACAGAGGTGATTCGGTGACGTTAATGTTGCAGGCCTCACTAACACTAGATATTAAGGGAGATACTGTACCATAACCTGGCCTCAAGAACACCGTATTATCTTCTGTTACCCGGTTTCCCGGCCAAGATAGGGCGTTATTTAAGGTTTGATGGTGCCTGTTGTCTGAAATCAGCTCTTCCAACCACCAAGTTACAAGTTAAAATTAGAATGAACCCAACATAAACATAAAAGATGATCGAGAGAGACTTTTCATACAGCTACTAAAGAATTATTCTTCTTTACTCTTATGATTTTTCTTTTCTTATCATGTAGGTATTGAGTGAACAGAAATGTCTTTTGTACATACCGGTACTCTACTGGTTTCTAGGTGTCCAACAGAGCATGCAGATCCACAGATCTTGGCATGGTGATCAAACTAGTTTGACACGCTCAGCCGCATTGTGTTGGCCACCTAAAAGCAGACCTCCAAGTTACTATGTTAACTTAAAGCATCCGGTGTCTAACAAAGCTCTTTTTCCCCTTCAATACTACCTTAATCAGAAAAGATACATCATAGAAATGAAGGAGAGTAATTATTTAGTAGTTATATCAAAAGTTTCTCTCAATACTCTTGATACTTTAGTTTGTATTTCATTCAAACTTTTTATTGCGACTTTGGTTGTGGCAAGAGCTGATTTCAGACACCAAGCACCCATGACGCCCTGTCTTGGCAGAAAACCGGATAACAGAAGATAATACGGCATGTACATAACTCACATTCTGGAGACTTAACAAAATGGCTAGCACAACCAGTCATCCCATACGTCCAAGACAGGGTGATGACAGGGAAAGACAAGACTGTCTCGTCCTTGGATGGTAGTCGGTTACGGAGGTCTTGGATTTGCCAATGTGAACCCAAATAGGTTAAGATAAAAAATTTAAAAAAAATAAAATTACGCAACAATACAGCATCCTTCACCCCCCTCCTTCTGTCCCATCCCATCCGTCCGTCAACCAAAAAAAACCCCCATTAATAAAAATAATAAAAATAATAAAAAATGATGAAAGAAAAGAAAAAGACCATCCAGCAACAAACAATATAAAGGTATAAGGAAAAAAACGTAACGAAAAAAGTAAAGGAAAAAACACATTCCTTTTCCAAGTAACTCCAAAGCCGTATTCGAAGAGATATACCCAAGCAGCTTCCCCGTCTGTCGGAGCAATGCAGGCTGAACATACACCTAGAAAGAAACACTACACGGCTCTTCGCCAGACCATTCCACCAAACCCCAAACCCGAAGCCAGCCGGTCTGAAAAGGTAAATACACATCTTTGCGACCTGTCCTTATACCACCCACTGGACGATCGCCATGCCCAGTGACAAGTAGCTTACGTTTTCTCATCGCGCATCGTTGAAGGAGGAGGTATTTACATGATGGATGGGATAGGGGGGTTTTCGAGACCACCGGGGGTTCGCCACATATGCATATGCAGTCTTGCACCCAAAATCTCGCCTTCAGATATTAGGCATATTTTTTCAGTCGCTCGGAAAAGTCCTGTCTGTTTCTGTATAGAGTATCACACGAGTGCGGCGGGGCATGGAAAATCACGCGAATCAAGCCCTCAGTAGGCTGTAAAAATTCACCTGCCACTTAGTGTATCAGCCCTAGGATCGCAACCCCCGCACACGAACTCCATTCCACGATGCCATGGGATCAAGCGATTGGAAAGCGACGTGAAACCGCAATAAATGAGAGGGATCGAACAACCGGCATGAGTTTTCGCCGAATCGGGGCAGAAACGGGCATCTCTCGCACTCAAGTTGCCGAAATCTGTCGACTCTGGACCTTGGCCCATCCTGCTCACCTGGCCTCAATCCGATCGAGAATGTTTGGACTATGTTCAAAGCCAACTATAGGAAGGCGGTCTGGAGGAGGCAATGAATCCCTCATAGTGAGGAGGACTTGATTGGGCAAGGTTGTGAAGGCGTGATTGGGGGGTATGAGCAAAATGCACGAGCAGCCTAGCAGGTGATTCTTCCAGCTTTCCCCTCCTTGAGTGACCGAATTAGAAGGGAGGGGGTGGGGAAGGCCTTACAAGATTTTGGCACACTTATTTCTCCGAGAATCCTTCATTGACACACCTATATCAATCACACCATCACTTCACGAACAAACGATTTTACAATCACACCTACCCAATACTCATACTATACAACCTAGGGGAGCAGCAGCCCAGCTTGGTTGGAAAAAAGACAAAAAAAACAAAAAAAACGAAAACCAAAAAGTAGAAATGAATGAATGTTAAGAGATGGTGGGAAACACGTTCTCCGTGAGAGAAAGAAGTCAACAAATTGGAAAAAACAAAAAAGCAAACAACAGAAAGATCAGAGACTCCAATAGTGTATGGTGACGGTGTTCCCGGCACTCAACGGCGTAACCATGCAAAAGCCAGTGAAAGATATATCAGCAAATACTGGACATATGTACGACTTTCGATGGTGATATTATGTGAAAGTAGGAAATCCTCTCCGGGACCTTTGGTGTATCGTCTGAAGATAGGTCCAAGGAGGTAACTTAATAAAATAGACTAAAGTTATGTGAAGCGGGACGTAAGAGAATGTATATACAGGAATGAGGGTGTATTGGCGGGCGACCTCCTAAGAATGAGTGCGGGAAGTCGCATGACTTATAAACATAAAAGCTACTCTAACGGAGGACAAAAACATAATCAAAACAAAACAAAGACCAACCAATCTCCCGTACTTTCCCAAAGAGTGATTCCTCCCTATTACCTATCCCCTATATCCTGTATCCTATCTCCAAGTCCCTAAATGCTATTCCGATCACCAAACCATACTTCGATCACCAATCCTCCACCCCCGAGATCTTCACCAATATTCCACAATTGCCGTAATAGCCTAGCAATTGCCGGTGATTTACAACATAGCCATGGTATATACGCAACCAAAAACGCCGTCCCAATGCTATATTCCTTGTTAGATCCTGCATCTTGCCCGCTGTAGATGACATCAATATGTCGGGTACACACCTAAACCCGCAACCTTCCACTCCCTCACTCCCGCGAGGGACACCCTGCTGAGTCTTGCGATGATTCTCCTCCACACGTCCCCTTGATTGTCCCATATCCTCCCTCAAACCTCCCTTCCATCGCTCCGAGACAGCAAACTTTGTTTTCAATCCAACAACGTCATCACCAATGGTGCGTAGGTTATTTTCTCCCTCGCGTGGGCAAGTTACAACCATGTCCAGCAACGCAATGCGCCAACCTCGTCTCCAATATGATGAACGTGTTCTGACCAGCCGAATACGTGATTGGCCAAAGCTTGTTCTGAACCGGATTGTACTTCTCATGATCGGACAAAAAGGCATTCCTACTTGCCATTTGTCCCTCAACCATTCTCAACTGAGAGGGTCGTAAAGGCTGAGTAGCTACTGCGGAATCACGATGGGAACTGGTCTCCGACCTTGGTAACGACGGTTGCGAGGTGGGCGCCTGTGGATGGGAATCCATTTCGTATAAATATCGAAAGCGGAGTGCAGGGGTATATACCCCCGCCCAGTCTTCCAAACCGACAGAATGACGAAGGCGTTGATAAAACACGGCTGAGGAGGCGAGTGACGACGTGGTTGGCGGCGCGTGGAATGGACGAGATAGATACCGCAGGGCGATCTTCCCGTGCCTTGTTAATTTTCTTGATGGAAGGCAAGACTGTGGAAGGCAGAGGAGGACGGCCGGCTCGGGACAGTCATCGCTCTGCCCCCCCGAAGGCCAAACTCTCAAGGCAAGACGAACCTACAACGTGGAAGTTGGTAAAAAACGAAAATAGAAAAAACTTACTGAAGAATGTACAGCCCCTCGTCAGAAGTGTTCGTGATCACCTTACTAAGCAACGGCACCTCGCTAAATGCCACCTCACCAAGTTGATTGTGACCGTACCTGCAACCTATTTTCACAACAGTGTTGTGAAAATCTACCACCTCCTTTTAATAATTTACCCTTTCTCTGAATTTCCAATGGTTAATGGATCTGGATATACATCAAAAAAAAAAAAGCGAAACCCAAAGACTGCCCAAAGAGAAATGACCAATGTTGAAAAAGGCATGATCATCAGATTTTTCTACTGCCTCTGGAATATTGCCCTTGTTGCTCAAATTATTGGACAGCTATGGACAACCATTAAAAGCTTCCTTGCTCGTGCATGTGAGCATCTATCACTAGATAATCTTCCTCGCCCCAGTCGCACACCCATTCTCAGCCAGCAACAGCATAGCACAATCATTCGGGCAGCCAAATCCAATGGGAAAATGAAGAGATCTGATTTCAGGGATAAATATGCACCAGGTGTTTCTCTTTCTACTGGTTTGTACCCCTATGAGTGATAGGACATGATTCTCTAACAAATTTATAGTAGATAGAGTACTCAGAGAAGCCAATATCAAGAAATGGCTGGCCAAATCAAGACTAAAGCTCAAGCCTGAGCATATTGCTAAGAGATGGAATTCGGCTACAGCTTATAAGGATTGGGCAGCTGAGGATGTTGAGAGAGTCATCTGGAGTGATGAGTGTAGTGTAGAGAAATCTAAAGATCAAAGGCAGCAGTGGGTTTTCAGAGAACCTGGAGAGCAGTGGCTTGCAGAGTGCATCCACCCAAAGGAAAAGGATAAGGGTATTTCACTTATGGTATGGGGGTGCTTTTGAGGTAAGAGAAAAGGTCCTTTAGTTCCTATTACCTAAAATATCAACAAGACCAGGTATGTTAGGCTCTTAAGAAGGTATCTTTTTAGTGTAATTCATCAAATGATTTCTTTTGGTATGCAACTTGAAGATATTCTTTTTCAGCAAGACAATGCTCCTGTTCACAAGGCTTATAATGTTATGGCATAGTTGGAGAGAAATTGTATTGAAGGGGTGGAACACCCCCCTTACTATTACAAACCCAGCATGGTTTGTAATGGTTTCACATGACATATGATCATATGTCATAAGTATTTTATTTGTTAAAAGGTTTTTTGCACATGACTCAGTTGAGTCATATGATATTATGTTTTTACACTATGACTCACATACAAGTCATAGGGTTTTACATGACTCACAGTTGTGAGTCATAGTTATTTATGTTTGAATTTGATTGGTATGTTGAGTATTGACTCATAGGTGCGCCTATGAGTCATGAGGATTAAGAGGCATGACTTCGTTTATATGTCATGAGGTTTTGCGCATGACCAAGTATGGTCATGAGGTTATATGTTACATGAAGTACATGCGTCACAATTGTGACTCATTTGATTTGTAAGCAGGTTGCTGGAAGAACTATATAAGGAGGTCGATAGGACCTGATAGTTAGTTCTTCATGCAACCACCTAAGTTATTTCCTATCTTATAAGTTATCAATAAAACATCTTTACGCTCTTTACTACAAAGGCCAACAATCACAAAGAAGAACAGAATCAATACTAGTTAGCACTACAAGGACTTAGTATTGGCAACGGTCAATATCTAAGACGTAGTGTAAGATAACAAGTATTGAGAATTCTCGAAGGAAAGAGAATACAACAAGAGATAGGTGAGTATTATCTCTAAGAAAAAAGCTAACGATAGGATTGTTGCCTGTTGCGAGATATAAGAAAGGAGAGATCTTATAGCAGATCATAACACTTACTCCCTTGATTTAAATCCTATTGAGCATGCATGGGCTGAGCTTAAAAAGCGATTACACCAGCAGTATCCAAGGATTGGAGATACCCCAGGAGGAAAAGAAGCTGTTAAGAAGAGGCTTGCACAAGTATTACCTTTGGTTTGGAAGACAATTCCTCAGGAGTTTTTTGAAAAGTTGTGGAAATCAATGCCTGATAGAGTAACTACAGTATTGGAAGCAAAGGGAGGTTATACAAGGTATTAGCTAGTTTTATTTATTATTTTCTTACTCTAAAATATATACAGTAGATGATTGATCATTGATCATTGTTGATTGTTGAGGAGGGGACTTGGAGTGAGCGCATGCGCCTGCACGCCCATTGACAACCCCACCATTGATAACCCCACTGTTGACTCACTACATTAGGGTGCAACCACAATTAAACATGTCTCAGATCATGAACACTTCTGATGAGGGGCTGTAGATTTGACGATGGGCTTTTCTGAAGTAATATTTTTGAAGTTTGAAGCGTAAAGTCTATTCGCAGGCGGTAATGGGATACATCATTCTACTACTCCCGTACGCAGGTACGAGAAGCGCAGGGTTGGGGGGGGCGGGCAATGGAGCCCAAATCTCTCAGCCCATCTTGTTTCACCAATTCCTCTGTTCAAAGCTCCTGGTCAATATCAAACATATCTTCACTAGGCTTGTCTTCCGCATGAGTATCACTGGCAGTGAATAATAATAAAATAAAAATAAGTAGCAAATTCACCAATCTCTTGCCTAGGACTCTTAGAAACTTGAGGGTTCTATCTCTTCCCGAGGAGAAATCCTATCATACTATGATACTCTCACCATAATGAGCATTCCCACCGGTTCAGTCCGTTCGTCTTCGCGGTAGGACGGGACGGACTACAACAAATAGTCCATCTTTTCCGAGGTGCTAGGACGGACTACACCCGGGAATGTTAGGACCGGGCGGACTGTAGGGGACTACCATCTTATAGTTCCAACTTCAAGAACCAAGAGCACTTGCTTAGACTGTGTGATTTGACAGTTGCTGAGTGGTCCTTTTTTTTTTTTTGGTGATTGTATTGATGCTCAGATAGGCCCACTGATTGCCTATGGTCGCAAATGAGAGGTTCACTCGCAAGCAGGAAATACATATTTATCTGGTTGCTTTTTCTTAGATGACATAGCAATGGGGATACCGTGCACAGTATTGTACTCGTATGTGTTGAAATTCACGATACTTCCATACCGCTGTAATGTTAGTAGGAGTTGCACAAGAAAGAGATGTTACAGGATTAGTGTGTTTGGGACATTGTTTGATATGTCACACTAAAGGATGCAAGGAAAGGTAGTTAGCGGTAGCAGGAATTAGCTAAGGATTAAGGATGTCATAGATTAAGAGTTTGTTTGAGGATGAGACGAATTGGTGTCGGACTATGGCAGTTAGGAAACAGATAAGAAACGGTTAGGAAACGCAGGAAGAAGCAGGAAGGTATTAGGACTGTGGGAGAACAGTCAAGGGGAAAGGGAGAATGTTTTAGTAGAAGTTTGAAGGAGCTGATCGGAGGACGTTGTGGAAGACTGGGAGAGAGCACGGAAGTCACTATGGATGAGGATGAGAGAAAATGTTAAGTGACGATTTGTTATATAAAGGACACCTCCGGTAGCTTAGATAGAACAAGACACAAGACAACGAGCAAAGAATTTCCTGCACAATCCTACCTAATTTTATTAGTATGCTCTTGTAGAATTGGTATGTAGTAAAGTATCATTGCACTACAGACAGCTAACTCCACATTGAAACGAGAAATGCAAAGAAGCAACCATTATAGTATGAACTAGAATACAAAGACAAGGTAACTGTGTTGGAAGACTCGTTGAATTGCTAGACATAAAAGTAAGAGAAAAAAGAATGCTCCAAACTGGGTTCAATCACCGAATCTGGGAATTAGCACAGATTTGTCACTGCTTCAAGCGAGGTAACCCTTTTCTTCCTCCTCTCCGATCTGAGGGGCGAAATAGAACCGGGCGAAGCCACTCTCCACTTTGTACCTAAACCAACTCAATTAACCACAAGTAATAGCTTAGGCAATTGAAGTTACTCACTCAACCAATTGGGGGACCTCGCTAGATAGCGAAAGAGTAACAGAGTAAGATAGTGCAGTGGCTTTGCTGAAGTTTACAAGGTATTTTAGTGAAATGGTGAGTGCAATGGGCCCAGTAAGCTCGATTGTGGTAGATAGCAGGCTTTTCGACATCGCTATTGTGACGAAGGGTGGCAGATCCACTTCCAATGTCACCACTGGAGGAGAATTTGATACGTTCCTCGGAAGCTTCATTGGCGACTATAAATTGTGAGGTATCATTTGTTCCGATTTGGCCAGATGCCATCTATGACATACCGGATTCCAACAACTGACTCAAATTTCTGCAGATTCTCTGAAACTCAGCACTCGGGATAGTGATTGTTGCTGCGTAATCAGTCTTGGGAATCTCCAGATGCTCTTGGTCGATATCCCTCGATTTGATATCATACTTGATAATACAACCGGTTTGGAGGCACTCAAGGACAAGATTGAAAGTGTCAGGATTATCGTTAGCCTTCAAGGCTAAGGTGGCCTCGTCCCCAGCATAGTGGACTATTTTGGTAAGAGATGTAAGACTGATTCCGAGGTTAAGCCTTCGGTCACAATGATATGGCAAGAATCCCCCAGCTTCGAGAAGAATAACAACGACTGCAACTTGTGAGTTGTCCATATTCCGGAGGGCAATTCCAGAATCACGGCAATGGAAATCGGAATCTTGGATAAGATCCTTAATCGCATCGACAAGCTATAAGAATTTGTAAAAGTCAATTACTTTTCTAAAGCAGTAAGTAGGGTAGCTATCCAGCTTTTTTATGACACCCGCTTGTTCAAAGCGAGCATGAAACACTAAAATAAATAATCAGCAATCACAATTTAGGCCGACTAGAAGTAGGTAGTAGTTACTCTAGTTACTCTTGTAGTTATTGTATGAAGAGTTGACGGATGATGATTAGATTAAGGGTAGATGATAGTTGACCATGATGAGAGTGAGATTCATGCTGTATCGTGTTGACTAGGAAAGAAAGAAGAACGAAAGGAGTGGAGGAGTCAATTGAGAGAATGATACGCCAAGAATTTTCTGTTTATGTAATATAAACAATAGTCCAAAGTTCTCAGGCAAGGAAAAGAACTTCCGTAGCTACCAGCGTATTAACTGATGAGTTGCCCATAGTCTGGAGGAAAATTCTAGAATCACTGCAAGCGAAATTGCAATCTTAGACGAGATCCCCAATCACATCGACAAGCTATCCCATAGATTGTAGTGGGCCACACTAAGAAAGCTGTTAATCGAATGTGGTTGTTGACGAATTAAACTAGAAAGCTTTAGTTAGCATGTTATCTATACCGTATTGTTAGTCTGCTAGTACTGTACATAAGAGGGTTAGCTGACGTACATCCAAGCAATATTCCTGGCAATCTGAACTCCAAGTTTGTTTTCATTCCACCCCCAACCACCAATCTGGGTCCTGCAATGCACGTCTAATCTGCCGAAAAAAGACACAAAAGCTACCAACAAGAGAGATCAAGATGGGTATGGAGATACTCCTTTCGTTTGCGACAAATGACTTAGTGGCTTGTTCATTGTACTCTCCTGTTCATTGAGCACGCTCATGGTCTGAATAACATAATTCTATTAGTTTTGAATCTTTTAAACCAGCCAGGAAATGTAAATACCTACTCAAAGTGGCCCACTCGCCCAATAAGAACCCAGCATTTTTTATCCTGTATGAAAGTAGCTTGCTGGACATAAAATTTACCGTATTGTTACATGCGTGGATGGACTCGTTGTGACTGACTTATACCTTCGCAATCTTCTTGGGTAGTTTATTCGTGTAGAACAGAAGGATGTTTTGCAGATTTTGGTTATATTAAAGTGGGCTTGTGGACCCATTATTGGGAAGGGGACAAGGATAGGAATTATAAGGGCAAGTTGTGAGATTTGCATACTTCTTTTCTCTTTTCTTTTCCTTGTGATTTCTCGAGGTTTTCCTCCAGTCTTCGGTGATTGATTTTTGTGATTGATTTGCCATGTTGAAGAAAGGTGATTGAGCCTCCCTCATCGCCTAAAATATAACCATCAGTTACAGCCATTGTTACGCAACCTTTTCCTCCTTGCCAATACCTACCAAAGTTCGCCTGGTCCCCGAGAGACCCAATAGTATTGCACTTGTTTAGTGTGGCACTAATGCCGAACACTACTGCTCTCCGGACGCACTAAAAGTGGCCCACTCTTGAATAGACTACCGCAAAAATCCTTTAAATCCACCATCAGGGATCGGGCTCAGCAATTGCGTAATTGGACAAGCGAAATTGTAGTAGAATGAAAATATCTCGATAAGTAAAGTTCGCAGGAAAAGCCAATTTGGTAGAGTACGAAAGATGCAAGTTACTAAGTGAAAAAAGTGTACCTCAATTTCTCATTGTATTATTTTGTTAAGATGCCGTGCATCTCTCTCTCTTATACTGAGTATCTGATGATCCCATAACTATCCTTCCATCCCAAACCATCATGCTCGGTCCGATCAACTACATCGGTACCACCCAATACCACTCGGTCCGAACCACCTTCTTCGGTCCATTCCACCTTCAGCCCTTTCCACTTCATCTATTCTCTTCCGCTCGTTCCACTTCCCTTATCAGGAAGGATCACGGGTGTGCATTAGAGCATACTTACAACAGAAATTAAGCCAAGAGATTGAGTGACTGGACATGATGCCGAGATTGCCAGGCTTCAACGTCCACAATTTAGTCAGTTAAGTCAACTCCAAATACATGTAACGAAAAGATCAATCCTCAAGATCAGTAGATACAAATTCAATTCCTTGGTAGTCCTCCGCTTCCAGAGCACTTCCGTTCCCAGGCGACGCTAAATCCTGTCTCTAGTCGCCAATTTCCAAGCCCACAAACCCTTTACATCCAACTCATGATCTAAACTTCCGTCGTTACGAAGTGGTAGGCCAACCTTACGAAAGGAACGATGAATAACCTCTCCTTTCTCATTGTGAAATTCGTAAAAGGCCTTGCCAACACAATGTGTTGCGATTATTCGACGATCTCGGATTGTCCACTTCTCAAACTCTGCCATGGACTCGAGTTCGAAGATGGGCTCGTTCGTAAGATACCGCAATCGATCCTTTAGTGGTTTGTTGACGGAAACGTCTAAGGGTTGGACAAGGCTGGTGCATCCGGCGGGGATGGAGGACGGGGTAATGTATGTGCAGCTTTTCAGAATACAAGTTCTGTTTCGGTTTGATACTGTCTGTGCGGCTTTTTCAATCTCGGAATCACGGGTGGTCACTCGATCTCCTGGCTTAATTTCGCTATCCAATTGCGCAATTGCTGAGCCCAATCCGTGATGGTGGATGTAAAGGATTTTTGCGGTACGGGACATGAATTTTTAAACGTCAATTGCTTTTAGGAAGTAGTGAGTAGGGTAGCTATCCAACTTTTGTAGGATACCTACTTGTTCAAAGCAAGGATGAAACACTAGAAAATAATAATTAGCAATCGCAATTTAGACAGGCTAGAAGTAGGTAGTAATTACAGTTGTAATTATTGTATGAAGAATTGACGGCTGATGAGTAGATTAAGGGTAGATGATAGTCGGTCATAGTGAGCATGAGATTTGTGATGTGTTGTGTTGACTAGGAACGAAAGAAGAATGAAAGGAGCGGAGGAGTAAATTAAAAGAATGACACGCCAAGAATTTTCTACTTATGTAATATAAACAATAGCCCAATGTTCTCAGGAAAGGAAAAGAACTTCAGTAGCTACCAGCATGTGAACCTATGAGTTGCCCACAGTCTGGGGCGCAATTCTGCAATCACAGCAAGCGAAATTGCAATCATAGATGAGATCCTGAATTACATCCACAAGCTATCCCATAGATTGTAGTGGGCTGTGCCAAGAAAGATGCTAATTGAATGACGTTATCGACAAAGTAAACTAGAAAGCTTTAGTTAGCATAATATCTATACTATATGTTCAGTCTGCTGGTATTGTAGATAAGAGACTTAATTGATGTACATCCAAGCAATGTTGCAGGGAATCTGAACTGCCAGTTGGTTTTCATTCCACCCACAACAACTAATGTGAAGCCTGCAATCTATGTCTAATCTGCCAAAAAAAAGACAAAAGCTACCAACAAGAGAGATCAAGATGGTCTAGAGATACTGCTTTCACTTGCGACGAATGACTGAAAGCTTGTTCATTGTACTCTCCTGTTTGTTGAGCAAGCTCTAGTCTGAGTAACACAATTCTATTAATTTTGAATTTTTTAGACCAGCCAGCAAATATAAATAGATACCAAAAGTGGCCCACTCACCCAATAAGGACCCAGTATTTTTTATACTGTATGAAAGTAGCTTACTGGAGGTAAAATTTACCACATTGTATGTGTTTAGTGTGGCACTAATGGGAAACACCACTGCTCTTCAGATGCACCAAAAGCTATCAGCTGTTCAACAGACTATAGGATAAGAATTTGTAAACATCAATTGCTTTTCTAAAGTAGTAAGTAGGGTAACTATCCAACTTTTTTAAGATCCCTGCTTGCTTGTTCAAAGTGAGCATAAAACACTAAAAAAAAAAATAATCAGCAATGATAATTTAGGTTGCCTAGATGTAGGCAGTACTTACTCTCGTAGTTATCACATAAAGAATTGACAGATGATGATTAGATTAAGGGTAGATGATGGTTGGTTATGGTAAGTATGAGATTCATGTTATGTTTTATTGGCTGGGAAAGAAAGAAGAATGAAAGGAGTGGGGGGGTAAATTGAATGAATGATGCACCAAGAATTCTCTGCTTATGTAATACAAACAATTGCTCAAAGTTCTCAGCAAAGGAAAAGAACTTCAGTAGCTATAATACTGGTGTTTGAACTTTGATTTGCTCCCTCGCCTTCTTGCTTCCCTGAGTATCATACCATAAGAACTCAAATAAGTAGATTTTGTACTGGGACGTTGGAGTTGCCTTTACAGGTAAGGTCTAGTACTTAGTGCTTTTTCGCCCCCTTTTGTCTTAAGCTGGGGCTTTGGGTATCAGTCTTTGCCGTGTTGCCACCCCCTATCTAAGAGAGGAAATTTTGAACATCCCAGTATGAGGTCTAATTATTCGAGTTCTTACAATACTAGGGGTATTCAAAGTTAAAAAGTGGGACTTGGAAGTGAAAGTAAGAGGCGGATCTTGCATTAGGATACATTAGAGAATGATAAGTTAACTATTTCCATGTACACCAAGCTTATCATACATGAAACAGCAAAGTAAGCTAAGTTTTGTCCACTTTTTTAACTTTGAATACCCCTACTGTGCAGCAGAAATTATGTATCATACACAGCTGAGTCAATGTGAAATTTGGCAAAATTTCTGCCATCTTACATCAAAGGAAAAGTCCATGATATAGACTCATGTTAATGAAAGTATCATCCTATATCAAATGGTAAAAAAGATTCAAAAGCCTGCAAGGTGCTACTTCTGCTCACAAATTATATAAAATATTGTAACAGGTGGTAACGTGTATGAACTAATACAATACGGATCAGTGGTAGGCCAGCTATCATTCGATTCCTAAGGGAGACTAGAGAAGGAAAGACAAGAAGGTCTTAGAAGAAATGAAGGGGAAAGGGAGCAAGAGAATGGCCCTTCAACCAAGTATATTTCTTATCTAGGTTCTGTCTGAAGTCTGGCTTTTCCTGCTAGTCAGGAAGCCTATCTTAAATACATGATTTCCTCTACCCAAAGTAGAGGTTCCTGAAAACCTGCAACCACTATCATTACTAGTAAGTGCACACTACTGGAATCTTGTGATCCTACTGGAATCCTTAAAGCTGAAGGCTATCATTCACCCAAGCCTTATCTCTAGTGCAAGTATACATGACCATTCCTTCCCTTGGAATCCCTAGGGCAAAACCTTGCTGGTACAAATGCATAACTAATACAAAACATAACAAGTTTCCGGAATCCTAATGATACTGGTAGTGAATTAATCATTCAATCAATATAAGCAAGAACAAAGGAAATAACATAACAAAGGAAAACCTAAGCATAACCAGTATACAGTTGCCAGAACATGTACACATGTTACAAATATGAGACAATAATATTTGAACACCAATTTATATAATTTAAAATTTTGCCACTATATTTTAAACATCTGATAAAATATTTTAAAGAGGGTGGTGATAGAAAAAATCATTTTTGTAGAAATATGTAATATTAGAGTAATACGGATTTTGGTTCAGCTGACAAAGGATGACAAAACAAGATATATACCATGAATAAAACCTGCTACTTGTGCCAAGGTTGCAGTGTTCGGCCACAACCCCTGCATGTTTGTAGGTTCACAACTGGGGGCACTCTAAAAATTGCCTGACAGCTGAACAGAGCTTTGTAGCTTACCATAGTAACTTTGTGGCTTAACAGGACTTTGTAAATTGATATAACTTTATAGTAGAAAAGAAGCTCTTCTTATTAACATACAATACTATCTACACCACAACAAACAATGCCACCAGCACTAACCTATATTCTACTAAGCCAATGGGTCGAGCCTTATAGGGATGTTGAAATTCAAATTCAGGCCTCTATTGCCTTCATTGAAACAAGCGAAAACAAGCATCCAAACATTGCTGCAATTGCTCGCAAGTACGAAATACCAGTAATAAGACTTCATGCTCATTTACAGGGTCATTAGTCACAACAACATTGACCAGGAATGAACAACAAGCTTTCTGATAACCAAGAACTGCCTGTTTGTGAGTATTTTGACTGTCTAGATAAAGTTAGTACAAGTGCCCAGCTGCAAATGGTTACTGGCTGTGCGAATACAATTCTTCAACATGCTCATACTGGTCCAGAGTCAGCACCAGTTGTAAGTGATCACTGGTCCCAGTGGTTCCTAAATCATCATCTTAAGTATTTTATTGGGAAGCAATAAACAATCGATGTTGATCGAAAAAATGCTCACCAGTCTAACAATATTTGAGCTTAGTTGGAGAAGTATCTTGCTGTTTGTGAAGAGTATGGCATTCAGCATAGCGACAAGTACAACTTTGATGAAACAGGCTTTCATATTGGAATAGGATGGGATCAATGGATCATTACTCAAGATCCAAATCGGCAAGCTTACTTGGCTAGCTTGACCAAATGAGAGCTCATCACTGTTTGTAAAATGATTAGTGGTGATGGGGCAGTATTACCTCCAATGATTATTGTCCCTGGCATTATCCACCAAGAGTCCTGGTATACAACTATTAGCATACCAGATGATTACCTTGTTGCGACATCGGAAACTGGCTACAATAATGATGAGTTGACAATAAAGTGGCTTCTCTGTTTTGAATGGTTCTCAGCCAAATAACAGGTGGGAGCTTATCGACTGTTACTCCTGGATGGTTTTGGCTCCCATAATACAAAACAATTTTTTGACTATTGTGATGAGCATAAGATTATTGTTTTCTGCCTGCCTCCTCATTCAAGCCATCTTCTTCAGCCATTGGATGTGGTAGTATTTCAACCATACAAGCATTATCATATGGAGGCTGTAGAAGTAGCAACTCGAATGGGATATGGGGACTTCAACAAATGTGAGTTTCTGGATAAGATCGATTCAATACGTCACCAAACTTTCAAGCCATCAACTGTCAGATCTGCTTTCAGGGCTACAGGGCTTACTCCATACAATCCTGACATTGTTATTTCAAAGCTTCATGAAGTCGCTCCTGCACCTGGCGGACTTACAACACTATCATCTGGATCACCATTAGTATTGCACTTACAATTTCGAGCCTTAAGACCCAGAGTGATGAATTACAGTGTGATGCAAAGAATCTGTCATCAGAATTCCAGGAAAGGCTTAAGCTTATACTACAAAGTGGGTTAGTCTTAGCCCAATCAGGTGAATTAGCAATGAAACACTTGGAAAATACTCGAGCTGCAGGGCAAGCTAGGAATGCAAGGAGGAGAACCAAAAGCCAAGAGCAAATACAAAAAGGTGGAGTGTTATATGCTTCTGAAGCATGTGATATGGTGAAAAGGAGCTTGGATGGCGAGGTTGCAAAGGCAGAACAGCAGTTGCATAAGGCACAAAATGTAAGGAAATGGGCTAAGTGAGCAGAGCATAAACCTTTCCTTGATGAGATAAAGGTACAGGCAAAAGGAAGGCATTTAGCTCAAGTACATAAAAAGAAAATATCTAGGCTGATCATGATGGGGATTAAGCAACATGCAAGGTTGCAGAATTTGATATAAAATAGAATGCTATACTTAAACTCTGAATATATTTAGCTACAAAGTTGTATTAAGCCTCATAGTGATATTAAACATGAAAGTTCTATCAAGCTACAAAGTTACGATGGTAAGCCACAAAGCTCTGTTGAGCTGTCAGGAACTCTTTAGAGTGCCCTCAGTTGTGAGCCTGTGAACATGTGTAGGTTGTGGCTGAACGCCGCAACCTTGACACAAGTAGATTTTGTAATCTCAAAAATTACCAAGTCTTTTTTTTTTTCAAATGTCAGAAAATCAAAGTAAGTATTGAGAAATATAAAAGAAAGAGTACTTTTACATTACAAAACCTATGAACAAATCAACAAAAGAGTAAGTCAAAGATATATAATATACAGAGAGGTAATAACACATAAGCAATAGGCCATAAAGTTCTAATAAGAAACAGAATATAGGAAAACTTCTAATAATATATACTTGATAAAATCTGAGAACTTATATGTGTAGATATAGAAAGGTTTAGGATTCAGAGAAGTTATCAAGAAAATATTCATCCTCTATTCCATTATAGAAACCAGGCATACTAGTTTCACTCCCATCCTCATTGTCTATAGGGACCTCATCATCATCATCATCATTAATCTCCTAATTACCATCTGATAAACCTTCATGGTTATCTTCTGTAGGGTCCTCCAAAACCTCTGCTATATCAGAGTAAGTGGTATTATCTGGTGGGCAGAAGTTTTGGAGGTCTTCCTGAAGAATTGAATCATTCAAGCTATGTAGTACATATCAACTTGTTAGTATTTCATACCTAAGAGACGATTATCAGTAGAAATATATTACAGACCTTGGATAATTCCTTTTCTTAACATCTTGATAAAGTTTTGCAAGCTCCATATGAATGCCCAACCACAACTTAGTAGCTGTAGTCTTTACAGCTAGCTCTGAAACCTTTCCTGAAAGAATTCTCTAAACCATTCAATTAATGTTAGCAAATCTTCAATCAAGTTGCGAAATTGGTATAGAATGTTTATTACCCATTTAGCTGCAGAGACCTTCATAGTTTGTTGACTATCAGGCTTTGCTGTAGAGTACACCTTATCCAGAAAGAGTTCCTTGGCTAAGAGATCTACAGGTAAGACTTTTAGCTCTGGATTAAGAAGCTTAGTCTTGAGTTTACTCTGCTCTTCAGAGAGAATAGTAGAGAGAGTATGGAGAAATCCAGACTTCTTCTCATAAACTAAAGCTACTGAGAGATCTTTATAAACTTGTTCACAAAGAAAACTCTATGATAATTATTAGTAATAAATAAAGCCAGAAGTGTGATATAGAAAGAAATTTACAAAAGGAAACTTACAAAGAGGTGAGACTTCTGAAATAATCTACCACTTTTAAGGTCAGAGTGACGAAAGATAGATTTAACAAAATCTCAAACTGAGTTCTGTAGAAGTCTGAGTTTAGTAAAAAATATAGAATAATACATGAACCAAGAGATGTATTAATATAAATTAAATCTAGGTATAGGAAATATATTAGGACAAAACTTACTATTTCTTCATCAGTTAATGCCTTTAACTTCTGATTAAGAGCAGACTCAACTTGAGCTCCCTGGAGTCTTGACCAATAGAGTAGTTGGAATAGCTCTTCCTCTTGAGTAACTATATTAGAACTCTATACCAAACTTGATAATAGGTAAAATCTTTTTTAAAATTGAGAATTAAATAAACTTACCTCAACAAACTCCTTTAATATTGTTGGATGAGACTTTTTAGTTGCAGTCATATAGATTGCCTGCTTTACTGAACAGGATGGAATTATAGCATTAACAAGCAATTGAAACTTAGCTAGAATTCCAGCCTCAGCTCTCTTGTTTCTAACTCTTATGTCTTCTTGATGTGCTTCCAATTGAGTTATATGAGAAAGAATTTGTTCTAAAATCAGAACTCATTCTGGCCCAACTTTGAGAGAAGATGGGAGAGAAGAGTGTGGTATGGCTGAATGGTGTAAGGGGATGAGGGTTGGATCTAGAGGTGAAGAAGATGTTGCACCCTCAGGGCCAATTTGTTAGTCAGAAACCAAAATAGGCCTAGGAAGAACTGAGGAACGAATAGATTCAGAGTTTACCTATAATTTTATATAATCAGTTTTTTTGAAAGATAGAAATAATACTTGTAAAAAAGGAACTATAATAGTAATAGTAGAGAGTAGGGAAAGAAATTAAAGAAAAGAATATTCTAAAAATTAAAGAATAGTAGTTACAGTTAGAATATTCAAGTTTTCACCTGTTACTTGAATGGAACTACTCATGAGAGAATCAGAAAGAACTCATGGTTGAGTCAACAATGAGGACAAAGAAAATAAAGAATCAACTGGAGTTTATTGTACCCCAACTCCAATAACAGGAGATTCAGATTGAGAAACAATAGGGGAAGTAAGTTGGAAATCAGCCTGAGAGGAATTTCATAGATGATGTTATGCATCACAAGTACTACTGTGAAGGTGAGGACAGCTACATGAGTAATATAGAGTACATTAGTTGGAGGCTTGAGGCATTGTAACTGATAAAATGAAACCAGTTAAGCTTTAAATGTTGGAAAGCCAGAGGTTGTGGTGGTACAGGAATGAAGGGGGAGTGGTATAGTTGACTGAAGAAATTAAGTGAGACTTTAGGGAGGAGTCAATTGATACAACTAATTTATAGATAAAGTTTGTTGCCAAGAACTACAACATGTGACAAAAATAAATATGTATAATATATCCACATTAATATATTCTTAATTATTGTATCAGTTCTAACTATACCATCATACACTAATACCCTCAAATCTTCTATTTTAACTCTCTCTTCTTTCAAAATGAATCTTCACTGTTCTTTATATATAGATGAATTTGTGCATGCCTGAAGATCTTCATTTATCAAGTACTGCATTACTGGCAAACATCTTGAGAGTCTATATAAAGCTCAAGTATTGGGAAATAAGCTAAGGTTTGATGCATAGGAGGATTTATGCTCTCTCTATGACATCCATGAAGGCATCAATAACTATTTGGATACAGATTTCAGTGGTAGTTGGCGAGCAGCTTGGAATGCATTAAAAATTCAATATATATATAAGCCAGAAAGAAGTAAGAATTTAAACCCTCAGTATTATTCCTGTAAGTCACTTCGATACTGTGGTACAAGTTAACTATCTTTTGTAGTACTAATTGTAAAATTGTATATCAGAAGATAGGATACTAGGAGAACAATCCATATACCAAACTCAAGTTTCTAGTAATTCAAAGGATCAGAATCAGAAACTAGTTAAGGTCAATAATTCTAATACTCCAAACTTTCAAGGCAGTCCAAGTTCAAGTCTTTATATGAATCTGGGAGATACTTGTTCCCTTTTACCTGAAATATACTCTTCATCATCATCAAATTTGAATGGTACAAGTGGAGCCCCTAGCCTATTCAAGTCACCATTACCAGATTCCTCTAATACCCAAAATTCCTGCCAGGATAAGAGTTATCTCTACTCTGGTAATAATTATATATTAAGCTTATTTGATTCAGAAAATGAAGGGGAATTGAGTGACCCTGGCTAGATACTTCCTGACTTAGATGATGAGTCCAAAACAGTCTCCTTGATAGATGATACTACCCAGTTCAATCATATTCCTGGCAATAAAGGGGAGTCATCTTCACTATAGTTTCAATGTAAGGAATGTCATACTGAAACTGATACCAGTTACCCAACTACTGATCACAACCATAATAAATAGTATCCTTTTCCCTCAAGAACCTTTGGCATACTTTATACTCTTACAATGTTTACCTCACTTGCCTTTAGTCAAAATCAGCTTGATGCAATTTGGAGTGTTTTATGACATTTATTAATTACTGATATTCCATCTATCTCAACTCTAAAATGATTTCAGTGAAAAATTCCTTCTCTACATGTTACCAAATCATACGTTGAAAGCAGGGAGCAGAAATATTCTTTCTACAATGTCAGTATTGTAGATCTTGTTTGAATGGAGTTGGCAACTGAGGAATCTGCTCGCTTAGTACAGGAATCATAACAGATTGTGATAGGTACTTCTAATAACTACCCTTCTATATCCTCCCACCAAAGCCTCAATGATCCGAGTCCCTCCAATATACTAAGACTAGATAAAGAAGTTTGGACATCAGAAAAATGGGAGAAAACTCCAGAGTTACAGTGACCTTTATATGTTCATCCAAGTGGTACAAGCTACTGGTTTGGTAATATTATCTGCCTTAGTCCTTATAGTCATGATAGTGGATCTCCAAGATATGATAATCAAGAATGAGGGATCTTTTGTGGTCAGTGTGAAGTAGGAACTGCAGAAAATATGATGTCAATAGTTATGTATCATAGGATTAAAAGGATAAATGAGAGAGTATTTATTCCTCCACTGAAACTGGATGACATTGTTCAACAAAGACCCGTATACGCTAATATTATAAATCTTACTACAAAATATGAGATTAGTAAACTATACCTCCCTCCAGATAGGCAGACTATTTTAGTCACTCTTGCTATTAAGTCAAGAGAAACATAATCAGGTGAAGATGAATGACAATATAAAATAATTCTACCTGATCAGATACTGCAACCTTTTTCAAACTGAACAATCAAGAATCTTTGACAGTCTCTTGGTTCCAAACAGTCAGTCCGAATCATGAATCTTATCATGTGGCAAGATGAGCTAAGTGAAAATCAATCAAAAAAATAGAATCCACATGAGGCAACATTATTATTATTTCCAGGTCTTACTCCTCTTGTACATATACTCTTCCACTTAGTATTACTCTATAATAATGATAAAGCTAATTTATATAAATGACAGGTCCATTCGAGTATGGAAGCTCTATAATTTCTTAGTATTGTGAGAGATTCTCCATGGATTACCTTGTTAAAACCTCTGGTGGCAGAAATCACCCAAATTCAGAATGGAATTATTGGTTATGATGTAGCCAGGAAACAACTTTCAATTATATCAGTGCCTTTATTAATGATGAAAGGTGACAATCCAGCAGCATCTGATCTTGCCAATTATGCCTGGATGTTAGACTATCCATGTCGAACTTGTTTCTATCAAAGGAAATCTCCTAGAAATGGTAGTGAGGATCCTGTTCTCCAAAGCACAAACTATCATGAGGTTCATAAACCTTTGAAGATTCTCCTGAACTGGGTTAATGATCTAGACAGTCAACTTCCACCAGCTCAAGGCCTAAAACTAGGTAATACATTAGTGATAAGTCCTCTTTACATTTTAGCATGATTCGATCCCCATCATGATCAACCATTCAAACAACTACACAGTTGGTTGTTGGTCCCTTTAAAGCATATCTCTCATGTTATCCTAAACAGCAAATTTATCAATAAGGTGGCTTTAGAGTTAAAGTTATATATTAACAGCTTAAATTGGGACTACTTTCCAGAATACCTGACAGGCTGCTGAGTTGTACACTGGAATAGCTCTTTTGTTGGGAAGGATTTCAAAATATTTGCCCAAATAGCTCCTTTACTCTGTTTAGTGTTTTTGAGTGGTCAAAGTGAGAGCTTGTTTGATTGTAGTTATAACAATGAGCCCAACCCACTTGTTTCCTACCCAGAGGAACAATTAATTATCATAAAACTGGTAGTCTGTGTAGCTGAAACACATCAACTCTTATATCCTAGTCAGTCAAGTATAATTAACTTACCTCAGTGGGCTCAGGATGTTAATGAGAGAACTCATAAAGTGCTTGATTTGATTGAGCAATGGAGAAATCAGGCTACTTGGAAGAGAGAAATCAATTCCAACTACTGCTATCCCCAAGGTACAAATGATCTGAACTATCTGCTCCAATCACAGAACCCCACTTAAAGCTCAAACATCATTTACTCTGTCATGTCTCTTGCTGGGTTCAGTAGTACGGTGCTCCTACTAATTTTCATGTTGAGCAGGAGGAAGCAATAAACTCCTCATTACAATTATAATTGGAACATTCTAACCACCAAGTACCCATCAAGGACCTTGCATATAGATTTTTAATTTTGGAAGGACTAAAGTTTATCTTATGTGGGGGCAAATGGATTAACCCAGAGTGTAGAAAATTATGCCTTTCTGGATCAGCACTTATCAAATTATTTAAAGAGAGAGAGACAAATCAAATACTTCAACTTCGACCTACAAATACTGA
This sequence comes from Choiromyces venosus 120613-1, assembly GCA_003788595.2. Taxonomy (NCBI): domain Eukaryota; kingdom Fungi; phylum Ascomycota; class Pezizomycetes; order Pezizales; family Tuberaceae; genus Choiromyces; species Choiromyces venosus. Next base: position 84,613 of record ML120604.1, read on the forward strand.
TAAAGAACCAAAGGTCCTCACTATGAAGCAGGTCAATCAGCTTCTCTCTTTATCAATACTCACCTCACTTAAAGCTTAGATTATATCTGTATATGGTAATGATGCCACATACACCTACCAAAACTACACCAAATATAGTCAAGAAGGGATCTGTCTAACATCCTCAGTATCATTTGTTCACTATAATTCAGGAATATATCGTATTTCAGGTCTAATTGAAATTACCATACTTATATATGATCAGATCTCACTGACAACTACATTTATTAAAAAAATGTAGCTCTATTAGAGCAAATAAACATATTGAAAACAGCTTCTCCATTAGGGTATATTGATATCCTTGAGCCTATAAGTCCTGAAATCATCACACTTTGTATAAATATCAATCATCTTGTATTAAAAAATGTTCAACACTTATGTACAAGGAGATGTAGGAAACAGTCCACTTTAACTTCACAATATGAGGAAAGAGAGCCTATTACTGGTATTGTCTAGATTTACAATAATACAAAAAGATTTTTTATTAATAAATTCAAATTGTAATAGTTTACATTAAGGTATTATATTTATTTTTGTAACTATGATTCCTGTATTACTGTTTGTGGCTTCATTTATAAATTACTTTTGATGATAAGTACATTTTATAGAAATCTTTCTTCTATAATCTGAGTTTTATAATGTGCCCATATTTGATAAACTTTAAGTCATATTATAAAACTAATTTGATGTCTCATTTCTTTCATCTGCAAGCATATTCTAGGAACATAATACTTCCAT